>CAKOAT010208487.1:462381-506465 GCA_932364175.1 Eruca vesicaria subsp. sativa
GAAATATAAATACTATAAATATAGAATTATATCAAGTTTTGACATACGATATAAAAACATGAAATTTTCCATTTCATTATTAATTGGTGTCATTAGAAGAATCCACTAAACCAACAATAAAAAAAAAATACACGCAAACATAATGATCCCGGCCCCGCGCTTGCGCGGGGAATATGCAACTAGTTTATTAAACAAAGCAAGCTTTCATACTACAATAGCTGATGTTTTTATTTTTTTATTTTTTTATTTTTTTATTTTTTTATTTTTTATTTGATTCCTTTGGTCCGTGCTTTAAATAGATAGCTGATATTTTTCAGGCTACAGATAGCTGATGTTTTTATTTTTTATTTGGTTCCTTTGATTCGTGCTTTTAAATATAGTTTAACCACCACAAAGTTTTCAAGGAATCACTTGAAAGGTCTGTTTATTGTATCATTACCACACAAAAATAGAAAAATCATAGTCATAGAATAAAATATCAAAAGGTCATACATTCATTGAATGAATTATTGTTGATAAACTATCAAACTAACTCACAAACATAACAAAATAAATGTTTGTGGAAACTTTTGATATGTTTTTCAACATTAAATTATTTATACCAAAAAGCTTATTTGGGCAAAGGGAAGCTAAGTTTTCCACCAAAGACAACATTGGCGTGGTCACAAAGAGCTCCGACCAAACCTCCTGACGCCGAGGGATGTCCTCCTGGGCTTCCTACGTAGTCCAAGTTCACGTCAACGACATTGACTCCTTTGCACGGTACTGATTTGCTGCACATGATCTGAACTTCATCTTTTGTAATTGTTGTTCCTCTTACGTTCTTGAACAACACATTGCTTATGGCAACATTTGAATCCTACAAAAATTTATATTTTATAAACTGCTGAATGATCAAGTGATCAATTAGTATAAGTTTTGATTTAAGATTTTCTGGGGTGTATATACTTACTCCGCCTCTTGTGCCGTAGTTTTGGTCAATGATGATTGGGTTCTTGACATTTGTCATAATAATATCTTCATAGGTGATGTCCACAGCCGTGCTTGGAGACGAGCCACCCCAACTCTTGATTCTAAGACCATTGTCGGTATCTTTCATGGTGCAGTTCCTAAAGTGAATGCCGCTAACGTCCTCCTCGTTGGGATACTTTCCAAGACTACCGACACTTAGGCCGTGTCCTGGGCCACAAATCACGCGTTCGACGGTTACATTGGTGGAACCACGACCAACAGATATACAGTCATCTCCTGTCGCTACTACACTGTCAATGATGTGAACGTTGACCGCATTGCTCAGATGGATACCATCGGTGTTAGGACTTTCCGCAGGGGCAATAAGCTTGATGTTGTTGACTTTGACATTCGTAGTTTTCACCAAGAACATGTGGAAGGCCTTTGCGTTGACCGAGCTAATGCCCGAAATATCAAGATTTAAGATGTTTCTAAATTTTAGAGACTGCATGCATGTACACGTATGATCAGTATAAAAATTTATATTTAAAAGTTTAATGATCTTATTATTAACTTATATTCTTACCGTTGGAGGAAGATTGCAGACGGCTTGTTGGCCACAGCCATCTGCTTTCCATACGTCTTCACCTTTGCCGTGGAATGTGCCGGGTCCGGTGAGGACGACATTATCAACATGTTCGAATAAGAACCATTCAGGAGTTGCATATCCGGCTGGTGTAGCGAAAATTGTGCCTTGAACTTCGACGGTCACTTTGCTCTTGCATGGACCAGCAAAAATCACTGGACCAGTCAAGAACTCTCCTTTAGGGACAAGTAGCGTTGCTGGTACAGGACTGGCACACACTTGGATCCATGTGTCTAAAAATGCCTGTAGTACAAATTTGTTAGAAGAAAGAAACCATTTATTATTGGATTATTTTTTCGTCTCGTGTGTATTTTACTAATAATAACCAGTAAATTATGAAGCGAATCTCAAGCTAATCCTTAAAATTAAAGAAATCTCTACCTTGAAAGAATTGGTGGTACCATCTGCCACTGCTCCGTTTTTCGTAATATCAAAGACCGTAGGGTTGCCGGCAGCAGCGGCAAGGCCACGACGGCCACCGAGATATTCACCATTAGCTACGCAAGAACATAGCACGAAGACCATTAAGATTAATGAGCCTACATTAGTATTGTTTGCCTTGGCTACCAAACTTCTTGCGCTAGCCATGGTGATAATATCTTTTTATTTTTGCTTTTTTGTTCTTTTAAAAATGTGTTGACAAATTTAAAAGTGATTTGATCATTGGGGGATTCATGATGTTTTATAGTGTTGGTTATTGTGCTATTTTTAGATTCAACTCAAATTTAGACGTGATCCACACCCAAAAAAAAGCATTGAAAAGTTCTTAAACTCTAATATATATTTTTAACAAATTAAGTGGCATTACTATTAAATTGTTTTTATTTTAAGAAAATCAATCACGGGGGAGCAGGAATAGGAAAATGTATTTTTGTTAACAAACGCAAGAAGGATTCAAAGGTTCTTTTACAAACAAAAGTATTAGTGACTTGTTAGAGAGTTTTCATTAACAAAAGTATTGTTGAGCAATCCGCCATGGATGAACAGAAGAATAATCTAGAGAGCAACACATGAAGATGATCATAAATCACAACAAGACCATATTCCTCGTGATCTAACCTTGGAGATAGTGTCAAGACTTCCTGCGAATTCGATGTGTGTCAAAGCTTTGGTCTTCTTTTATAACACTTCCTAGTTGTATCAACTCCTTCGCGTCTCGGTCCTCAAAACAGCCACGACGTCTTCAGCTAATCTTCTTATCTGACAGCGTCCGAATTTGGAACCCAAACTTGGGAGGGTTTTAACCATACCACATCCCAGTGAACACATAGTAAAAGTTGTATGCCTTATTTAGGATACAATCCATTGGAGGGTAAACACAAAGTACTTTGTGTACCATATGAAGAATATACCGATCAGCCTTGGGTTCTACACTGGGAACTCAAGAATCATGGAGAATAATAACTAGAGGACGTTGCCCTACCCAGTCTGGAGGATATGGACAATGCTTTGGTGGGATACTGTTATACAGCTCGTCTTCTTGGTGATGTCATTATATTATATTATACCTCTTTATCATGTCATATGATACCTTATGAGAGAAGGCTAGCCTTAGCTATTGCTTCCTTTGGTTATAGTATTTATGTTAATCTATATATTTTGAAAGATTCAGATGGACACGAATGGACGCATCAAACCTTCCATCAGGGTCGTTGGGAAAATATAAGTTTGTGGTAGTACTGATGCTGGTGAGCTTCTTTCGTCGCCATTAAGGCCTTTTACATTCCCAAAAAAACTCTTTACTGAGAGACAAAAGGTGGCAGTGCTGAGCACTAAGCCCCTTCTTTCCTAGAAAGAAAAGTCGAAATTCCTTGAGAGTTTGACTCCATTGCTGCAAGTCTATTACGAAGTATGAGCTGTGTAGTCGAAATCAACTCTTCCTCTTCGCATTGGAAACAGGCACAATAGTTGACGGCCCCATATGAGCAGGAGCCTTACTTTTGGTATGACCTGTTAGCAACATAAGTCCATCTAGGCGATAACAACAAACCAATAAATTCAAAATCTTCAGTGGATGAAATAAACATATTATTTTAAAATAAAATATTATTTACTTTAATATATATAGATATAAAACATCAAAGACACTTAAATTAGATAGTATTTTTTTAAATAATCATTGCATTCAAAGATTTCAATTTTGCAATTTCCCGTTCGGATTTAGATTTAGAAATTGTAGCCTGAATACCTTTTAGTATACGTTAAATTATAATATGTTATACGTAGTCAGGAGAAAAGAATAAGAGGGTTGCTTGCCTGCATGGTCCTACACGGCTCGACTACTCCCACCACACGACCTCTTTTTGTCTATCCCATTCCGTCAGTCACGCCACATAATCTCCACCCCCAACAATTTTGAGTCATTGATTGATAAATTGTATTGGTCTTATATTTCACTTCTTTTCTATATATTTCTTATATTTTTTTGTTTTTCTTTTCCACCGAATTGCTTACTATTTTACTGCAGATCTTCTCTTGTTTTCTTTTCCTTTTACCCTTTTTTTGTTGAAGGTCACAGGCACTTTATTATTCTCTTTTATACTCTTTAGCTTTTATGATGGTTGTTATGTCCCATATATGTCTGAGAACGAGAAGTACCTACTCTCTCACAATCTCTCATACTCATCTCCACAAATTACTCAATGTTGCTGGAAATTATTTAATAACTTTTTATCATTTTCCGTTGACAATTTATTTGTTTGTTTGTAAAAAAAAAATTAGTATAATTCATATCATCTATCTACTTTTGATGTTAGATAACAGTCACCGATAAATGTATTAGCTACTACAGAGAAACCTAACTACCCAGATAAATAAATTAGAAAATTTATAGGGTCGTCTCTTGAATTAAGTTGCATTTCTTATTAGTGTATCTATGCATAATGAAAATATAGACATGAAGAAATTTAGTCACACAGAACACAATAGTCAATGACTCAATAGAGACTAGAGAGCATAGTTTCTAAGGGTCACATGATGTGTATATTGGTGTATCCATAGTAATTGAGATGCCCCAATCCCACAAACTTCCTCAATCTTCGCATTATTACTCGGCCTCTCTCTCCTTTGTTTTTTTTTTTCTATTGGTTCTTTATCCTTTTTTTAATAAACTGAAATCACCACAAAAATAAGCAAACTTTTGTTCTGCTTGATATATGTATTATTAAAGGGTTTGTAATATATTTTTACACTATCTACAAAGTTATACATTATGTTTCAGTAATTCAATCAAACCCCCCCCCCCCCAAAAAAAATCATCATTATGAACATATCAACTCCGAGTTCCTGCACCATGAACATAGATAATAATATTTGTATAATTATTTAATTAATAAAAATTAGTTTGCATTTTAACATTATTTTAAATTTTAGTTCATCAGTGTTATTTCTTTGGTTTGGTTTAACTTTTCAATTTGAAAAAATAAGAAATTGGTTTTATTTTATTTAAACTTCAATAGAAGTAAAACTACATTTTATAAGAATACTTAATTGTTTATATTATATTTTATTTATTGATTATTATTTTAAATATGTCTCTAATCCCTTAGTTTTAAATACACATGTATATTTTCGTTATATTTTCTCTTGAGTCAAAAATATATCTGATTTGTATTAACCTAATAAATTAAGACTATATTATTTTCTATATATAAAATATTATAGTAGGATAGAAAAAAATTTCTTGTATAATTTCAATGAAAACTCTTGTTAGATTTGCAAATCACAATTGCCTTAAAATATAGAAATGCATAATCCAAAGATCGGAATATTTATTTTTTCTTCACCTCCCATCAATAACAAATTCATATAGTATATTCAGTTGGAAATGTAATCATGTGAGTGCTATAATCGGATCAAACCAGTAATCATTCTTGTTTTCTTACAGTTAGAAGGCAATAATGGTTATGACTGCGTGATAAAATTGCTGGTGCATTTCAATTTAGCTTAAATGTGATTTTGTCTGACCATCTGAAATAATGATCATATGTAATTTTGGGTTTGCTTGAAGATGGGAAAGTTGAGACAATTAGAAGACATCATAAGCTATGTGACACAACTGTAAAGTGATTTTACATAAGAAAGCATCTCGAGGCTATCTAATGATCAACATGACACTGTTATGTTGGTAAGTGTAGTAGGCTGGATTAGAAAGAAAAAGGTTTATAAATAACACAAATTTTCCAGCTTTTCAATATTAATTTGAAACACTGAAAAAAAAATGTATTATTGTCATCGTTTACGGCTATAATTAAGAATTTTTTTTTATTAAGATAAAAATATTGTCATTAAGAAATAGCCATGTTGATTGGCCTCGTGTACAAAGCATTTGAGATATATGATAATAATTTAGAGCATCTACAAACATTTATTTTTGATTTTATAATAGTATTTAGAGGATAAAATCATTCTAACACATTGATATTTTCATTTAAACGAAATATTATTTCTTTATATTTTATTCTATATTTGAAGATTTATTTTAAAAAAAAAAATACGCTGGAACAAAATTAATCTCTACTGTAGAATTCTTATATTTCATAAATAAAAATAGAGGAATACATTAGAGATGGTCTTAGTAAACTATGAATTACATCTTATATCCATAAATTTGTTATGATAATGATTAAAGTATATAATTATTTACATAATTAGAAAATTTAGAGTCTGATAAATCACAATCTTCGTTTGGTGTGTGATCCATTATATAAATGGTATTAACTTATAAACTTTGAGGTTTAATTAGCATTAGATGTGTGCCATCTTTCTGTTGAGAACTATAAGCAAAAGGAAAAATAATTATGAAAATGTGTTCGAAATAATTTAGTGATTGACTAGTTACTTTTGTATGTTAACATGTCGATGCAAATCTCAGTTTTATGCGAGAAATCTAACAAATCATATTAGAGATGAAATGATAAAAAGCAGAAGGAATCAAATCTATAATGGAAGGACTTGAATTTGGTTACAACTCCTCAGCTACTAAGAGCATGTGCATTGAAGGTTCATAAGGAGTTTATAAGGAGGTTCACACAGTTTTCTAGATGAACAGTGATGAACTTCTCTCTCCAAAAGTTCATCCCGGTGAATCCCAAGAGGGTGGAGTTCACCACGTGTCGAAAGGAGATTGGTTCAATTAATTTTTTTTATTTTTATTTTAAAAAAAAATCTGACAGAAAAAAATAAAATAATAAAATATTAAAAAGATGAACCCCAAGAGGGGTTCATTGATGTACATGCTCTAAGAAACGATGACATAGATGGAGGAAAACAAAGAAAAGACAAGAGGACGACCCATGTTTTCATCTCAACGAAATTAGTCGAAGTTTAAAATAAAATAAAAATAAAAAGTGGTTTATTACCTTTTTCTTATAAAGTAGTCATATAGGCAAAAAACTCAAAAAGCTGAGCAACCTCTTTGAAATCATCTCATCCTACTGGACCCACGATCAACTATTATCACCTATCCAGTCCCCATTTGCACCTAACGACTTCAATTTTAAAACAAAAGAAATGTCAACAATTTCTAAAGAAAAATATAAAAGAAAAGAAAAAAAACTCAAAGAGATTCATTCACTATATAAGCACACACCATTCTCAATAAATCCACAATATCACATTGTCTCTCCCCATCACACTCCACAACACATCATGGCTTTCTCCACTAGAACCTCCATCTTCTTTTTCTTCACAACACTTGTTCTTCTCTCCACTCAAATCAATGCAAGAGATAGCTACTTCTTTGGCAAATTCCACCGAGAATCCCCCAAAGACCAAAACTCTAACAATGTCCTCCCTCTCAAGACCAGCCAGAAAACCACAGTAGAACAATCATTCCCCAACAAGAAAGAACAAGAACAAGATCCCACCTTTGTCCCCGAGTCCGAAAACGGCTATGGCTTATATGGTCATGAAACCACCTACAACAACAACAAAGAAGAGTTGTTCAACAACAACAAGTACGATGAGAAATTTAACGGTGAGACTTTCTCAACTCCAAGCCTGAGCGAGACCGAAGAGTCCTCTTACAACAACTACGAGGAGAGCTACCCGAAGAAGACCGAGAACTACGACAACAACCGTTACAACAACGAAGAGTTCAACAATAACAAGTATGATGAAAACGTTAAGGAAGAGTCATTCTCTGAGAACAATGAAGACAAGAGAAACTTCTACAACTCTAACGCTTACGGAACGGAGTTAGAACGTGAAACGCCGTACAAAGGTTACAGCCACAATATGGAGAGGCAAGGCATGAGTGACACAAGATTCATGGAGAAAGGTAACTACTACTACGACCTTTACAACGATAGAAACCACGGTCATTTCTACCGGAAACCTCATCAGAAAAGCCCTGGCGGTTATTATTCTACTCAGGCGACCGAGAATAATAACTTCGACCAGTCGTATTCCTACGGAAACAACAACGAGGAGGAGAAGAGCTTCAAGGATCCGTACAATTCCAAGTGGGAGAAGAACATGATGAACGAACAGCCTGAAGGGTTCGTTGAGGAGCAAGGAGACCAGTTCAAGCCTTGATGAATATTAATTAGTTATTTGATTTCCTCTGGAGATCACTACACTCGTAAATGTATTTTCTTTCATTTCAACTAAGTTATTTTACTTATGGTTGATTAGTCAAACTTAATCGTTGTTTATCACTACAACAATTGAAAGTGGAAAAGTGATATGGGGGTTTTGTGTGTTTTCAGTTGAAATATGTTTGCTTTTGCATATAATATTCGGAGAAAAGAATGAATATTGTGCTACTTAATGTTATTTCTTATATATTAATTTATCACTTTTTGATTCAAGCAGAAATATTTGTTATCACTTTTTGGTTATTTTGTTAGAAAAAAGATAGTTAAGGACAATGGATCCATAATTTTAAAGGGACCAAACGTGACTGCTTTTAATGATTTATAATGGGGGACTGGGGGGACATGAAGATGCCCATTCCTCACTAGTGGAAGTGCAAAAGAGACAATAATTACCTGCACAACCAGCATTTAGTTTTATGAGTCTAGAAAACATATATCGTGAGAAAAAAAAACGTGCAGTATATCGTTATTAAAATCGACATATTGTAGATGCCATAAAATTCGATTGCGCCTCTGAATGTTATTTGGGGTGGATAGTTCAACAGTTACAAAACTTATATTAATTACTGGTCATATAAGGTGTAATCACAACTATACGTCCTCTTACTACATAACTCAGCTTTAATTAGAAACTTTGTTAGAAATTAAATTATGTATTGTAGTTCTGATTCTGGGACTTTCTGATTCTTATTGGTCATATGGGTGTAATCACACTATTACGTTCATTTTAGTTGAGAATGATGGCTACACCAATAGTTACAAATCGATTGTGCATCTGAATATTAGTTGCGATGGATACACCACAGTTTTTTTTTAACTGTTATAAAAAAAAGATACACCAACAGTTACAGAGCTTGTATTAATTACCGGTGATAAGGGCATCTCTAACCCAAATCTATTTTCTCCTCTATAATTTTTACAAAAATAGAGTTCCTATATTTTAGAGTGATTTTTGTTCCAATGGTTCATTCTAAAATAGATTTACTATATTTTTGTAAGAATTATAAAGAAGAAAATAAGTTTGGATTATAGATGGTCTAAAGGTGTAATCACACTACTACTTCATTTTACTGCATAACTCAGCTTTAATGGGAAACTTTGTTAAAAATTAAATAAGCAGTTCTGATTCTTATACAAATATGAAATATGATTTTTCAAATAGCTAACAAACAATCAAACACACAGAAAACGCCAGAATATCAAAACACTAATTTTCAGTTAGGTTCTCTTCTCGACCCGCTAAGCTTTGGTTGCCAATATTCGTGTTTCTGGCCTTCGTAGCATATGTATAGCAGTGAAAACGTATTGTTTATACAATTAAAATCGTTATGCATCTTTAAATATATAATACGGTTAAGGTTAATGGTGATATATGGCCAGAAAAGACAAACGCCGCGACAAGTAAAAGACAAGGACACTTACAATGAAAATCCACCTCTTGACGAAGAAAAGAAGATTTCAAATTCCGTTAATCACGCCAACGTAGAGGAGAAAGTTATAGTTTCCCTTTTTTGATTTATTAGTTTTGGTACACCTTTTAATAACTAATCTTTGATCGGATATCTTTTGATTATTTCATATAAATTATTCATATGTATATATATCTAATGTAGTTGTTTTATTAAATGTCAAGATATAAAGGAAATTTAAACTATTCGTATAAAATATGTGTTGAAAATATTTTATGAGATTCTCAAAAAAAAGTTCAGATGAGTTATTCATCTGATTTTCTCTCTTTTTCATTTATTTGATCATGTATACATAGAGAGACCACAAATGAACTTACAGATAATAATAGATTAACCGTTCGTTGTAAAAAAAAATAGATTTACAAACATGCTTATTAACCGTTCGTTGTAAAAAAAATGGATTTACAAACATGCTTATTGCCGTTCGTTGTAAAGAAAATGGATTTACAAACATGCTTATTCATGGAGTTTTGTGTTGACCCCAATTGTGTTACACCATTTTCAATATCCAAAATAATGAATTTGTAGTAGTTAATTTATTAGCATATCAAAATGTTCCAAATAAAATGTGTGTTAGTGTATACATCCTAGGGTGGTCTTGAGCATAGTGAATGAAACACTGGATTAGGGTCCCCAATTTAAAAAAAAAAACAACTAACACAGAAAAAGATTCTAAGTCTATAAAAAATAAGTTTTCTATTAAAACGTTACTAAAATGTTATATGAACAAAAAAATAAATGTTATATGAACCTCAACATCTCAGGGACAGCTTCTGTATACATCCGATAATATCCTAGAACATATGATACAATGCCTTTTTGTGAATATTATTTGTTACTATATTTTTGTTGTTGTAGCAATATATTTTTCTGTTACAGTGTTACAAACACAATTTCGTATCGATTAATGTTTTTTTAGCAACAATATAAGATATACACTCCTTATACAGCTTATGGTTTTTACATTATAAAAATTACATATTAACTATAGCTTCTAGTGTTAAAAAAATAATAATAACTATAGCTTCTATTTTACTCAAAAGAAATTACTTTTTATTTTATTAATTTCGGGTTCAACGCGTGTCACTCATCCAGCTAGCAACTTCATCAAGCTTACCGTAAGCACAGCTTCACTAGATCCTCCCCTTTCACAAAAACCCTACGCATAAGCCCTAAACTCTCTCCCTCAAAGAAAAAAAGAGAGAGAGAGAACCCAATCGAAAGATCTCAAACGTCCAATGTCCGCCGCAAGATCCGTCTTCCGCTCCGCGGCAAGCAGAGCATCCGCCGCCGCGTCAAGATTCTCAACCGGACCCAAACCTATGCCGTCGTCTTCTCGACCCGCGTTTCGGATGCCTAAACAGAGCCCTCTTTCGAACCGCATTTTCAGGTAAGCCTTAGAACCATTTCTGAAACACTGATTCTTTGATTCGTTGCATTCTGATTTTGTAAATTGAAAGGTCTCCGGTTGAATTGAGCTGCTGCGTGGAGACGATGCTCCCTTACCACACGGCTACTGCTTCCGCTTTGCTTAATTCGATGCTCTCTGCTTCACGCCGTGGTTGGATCGTTGAAGGTACTTCACTCTGTTCATTTGCGATGCTCTTGATGATAATAGTACATATGGTTAGTTGAGTGATGATTGAACTAAGCTTTGAACATTCTTTTGGTTAATAGTATGGTACTGATGCAATGTTATATCATATGTTTGGTGTTAGCTAAGTTTAATATAGAAGGTAATTGTTCGGAAATATATGTAATGGCTGTTCATATGTTAACTCTCAACTTCTCTGGAACCTCTGTGTGCGCATTGTTGATGTGTTGTTGCTAGCTTTTATAGGCGTTACTTTCTTCGAGATCTTGTTTTGTGGATCCTGAGTTTCTGGTGTGATTATGTGTATGTCTGGATTCGTTACAGTACTGATGTTCTTAGGTCTATTCTTTTAAGGTGTCTTTTTTTAAAAAAATGATAGGAGGTCAATTTTCTAACAGTTTTTTTGGAATCTAATGTTTCTCTAGTATACTCCACTTTTGAAGTCGAGGATAACATAGTTCTCTTTTACATGTCAATACCCAGTTATTCAAATTTCTTGCATACATTGAGAACAAATCATCTTGTCTTTCCTTTGTAGGTCTAGACGAGACTAGATGAAGATCTTTCAACACAAATGATGTGAGTTTGTTTATCCTCTAGTCTTAAGAGTTAGGTGTTTTACTTGATTTTTCATCGTAGTCATAGATAACGGAACCTTAGGAAATTCTTTTCCTAGAATAGTGGTTGATTCTGTGCGTTTGTGTTGTATGTTTGCATATGCTTGATATTTTTCTCTGAACACCTCGAACTCGGAATCAGTGTAAGAATCACACTGATGCAATTGTATTCACTCAGATTGCAATGATGATGTATGATGAATTACTAAGGAGAGGTCAGCGATGCATGCAGTCTTAAGCCAAGGTGGTGCTGATATAAAACTTGTTTCTTGAACATGATCTTAGGACAGTTTATAGAAAGAAACTTTAAGACGTGTTAATAAACTGAGTCGCTGTCTCTTAGGTCACAAGATTTACTCCTTTATCTTTTATTTTACGTGTGGAAAGTCTCTAATGGGCTTCATATATCGTTTGTTTCTGTTGTGTTGTAGATGGATGACTCTCCTTCTCACCATTGCAGTAAAACAGGAAGATTTGTTTAAGAGTTTTAAGACCACTTGTGTTGATTCTTAAACCATAACAACAAATGTTTCTGCAAATGTTTTTTTTTGCTATTACTTTATAAAAGATCCAAGTGCATTGTTGAATCAGTCTCCTTCATCCCATCGCCTGTATTGTAGGTCGTTGTAGTTTGTTGGCAATTGAAGTTATTTTATCATTGATGAATAAATCGACGTCTTGGTAATATATTTGCATCAACTGTAATATTCATTTCCCAACAATTCTTAGCATTGCTCTTGAAATCTCATAATGGTATACGGGTTGTATTAATTTGCTGTTTAGGCGAATCTTATTGATTCTGTAAAACTGAATATAGATAAGGTTTAGAAAGTCGAATAAAACAAACAGTGCCAGTCTCAGTCATAATAACTAAACATTGCCGACCATTATGAGCCGGAAGTTCCAAAGCCCAAACATCACATGTGACGAGGGTAGAGTCTAGAAAGCCAGTTAGATAGTAACCGATCTATCTCCTTGATTTCAGTAAGTTGACTTGGGAACGAACAGAGAGACGTAAATTCGGGAATCATGATCTAACGTACGTTACATGAGAGTTACCATAATCACCTTTTTTTACAAATATTTGTACTCCCATCCTTCATCATAATTGTCGCTTTGTCGCATTCCCAAAGCCAAAGGGATCTAGATTCTACGGTCTAGTCCAAAAAAATCTATTATTGCACCGTACCATAAAAAAACAAGGCTAAGTATTTATTTCCGTATATGACATAATTGTATTCCCTAATTCGTTAACAGAGAAAACAGGAAATTAACTTTAGTATCGAGTTTATTGCCATCAATTATCCACCAATATATCCGGCGTATATTCACACTACCATCTCATTAGTGTATGCAGAATCTTTACTCCTAAAAGTGTATCATTATATCAATGCGCAAATAATTTGGTAAATCATGAAATTATGGAAATGATTACGCTCACTCATGCACAGATACACACACGTTAAAAATAAAAAAAATAATTGAGCAACTTTGAAATAAAGAGAGAATAAAAAGGTAAAAGAAAGAAAGTAGGTTGAAAAAAAACACTTTTGATTGTTTTCACACTATCTTTCTCTTGCTTTCTTGCATCAAAGGCTATTCAACAGTGATCTCAACTCCCTCTTCTTCTCCTTCAAAATCTCAGACATGCTCCTCTCTCACTCCTCTCATTCTCTCTCTACCTCTCCTCATGGGATACCTCTCCTGCAACGTTGAATCCGCAGTTTCCATCTGCGATCCATACAACTGCAACCCTCGCCGATCAAAGAAACCTCCTCCTCAAACGCCGCTCCGTGTCTTCAAATACGACGAACTCGCCGCCGCGACTAACGGCTTCTCCGCCGGTAACTTCCTCGGGAAAGGCAGCCACGGGAGAGTTTACAAGGCGGTTCTCGACGGCGGGAAGCTCCTCGCCGCCGTCAAACGAACCACGATCGCAAGCGCGAGCCAGGTGGACAATGAGATCGAGATTCTGTCACGTGTTCGTCACCGTTACATGGTCAACTTAATCGGTTACTGCGTTGACCAACGGAGGAAGACGAAGCTGTTAGTTGTCGAGTACATGTCTAACGGCACGCTTCATGATCACTTGCACTACTCTCGTAGTGGCAGTTCGTTACAACCGCCTCTTAGTTGGAACCGTAGAATCAAACACGCGCTTCAGATCGCGATTGCTCTCCACGCTCTCCACTCAGCCGAGACTCCCGTCATCCACCGCGACATCAAATCGTCCAACATTCTAATCGACGGCGACGGAAACGCGAGATTAGCCGATTTCGGATTGGCCTTGATCGGACACGTGGACGATGAGCGTCTGAAAGCCACCCCGCCGGCGGGAACGATGGGATATCTAGATCCGTCGTATTTAGCGCCGGCGGATTTGACGGCGAAGAGCGACGTGTTCAGCTTCGGGATACTGTTGTTCGAGATTGTTAGCGGTAGAGACGCGATTGATTTGAATTACAGTCCGCCGTGTGTCGTCGACTGGGCGGTGCCTCTCGCTAGACGCGGCGAGTACGGAGCGCTTTGCGATTCGAGGATCAGGAACCGTCCGAGTTCCGCCGCGATCCGGAGATTGGTTGTTATGGCGGCGAGGTGCGTGCGATCGACGGCGGAGAAGCGGCCTGATATGTCGGAGGTTGTGGAGTGCTTGAAGACGGTGCGGAAGATGGCTCAGGAGTCTCCGGTTTGGAATCGGTTACGGCGGAGAACCGGAGACGGATCGGAAAACGTTAACGTTAGTGAAGAGAAGGAAGAGATCAATGTGAGGATCGTGAGAGGAGGGAGCGCGAAGAAGAAGATGAACAAGGTATTCACTGAGGACGATACAGTCCCGGAGCAGGCGGTTACTCGTCGGAACCGTGTGCTGAGGTCGAGATCAGTTGGTGCGATGGGGGGAGCGAGAGTTGGACCGGATCCAAACGGCGTCGTTGAGGATGATAAGGTTGTTACGACGATAAGAGTTCTTGTGGAGAGGGAAAGATTAGGGAAGACGGGGGCGATGATGAAGCTGAGCAAGTCGAGGTCGGTGGGGATTGTACGTAGTCATAAAACGGTGTCGTTGAGGCTTTATTGATTTTGTTAACGGAAGTCAGCAATTTGCCAGGCAATCTGTTTGACTCTTGTCAGATTTGTTTTCCACATTTTCTTTCTACTTTTTTTGTTTTTATTGTATTTGATTCTCAATTAAAAAAAAAACTATGTGCTTGCTTTGAATTTTCATGAAATGACTGAACATAAAGTCAAAAGGGGTATGGTGTAGACTTGAACATTATAAAGTCGAACAGAAAAATAAGTTGAAATGTTTAATATTTCCCACTGGATACATATTTTTCCTACAAAAACTCAGTTACGTCAGAAAACCTCTATAATACTATTTTAAAAATTAACTAGATTTTGACCCGCCCTCAAGAGGGCGGGTATAATTTTTTTTAAAAAAAAATTTACCTAATATAATTGATATGTTTGTGTGTTTGTATAATCATATTTTTGCTCTGCTATTTTTTTTTCTCAATTTGAAACATAAGTTATGGAATTAAAGTCAATAGGCAATTTTAGTTATTTTGAAAAGTGATCTCGGCCACTTAGGAGTTCACAATGAAAGTTAATTAATATGAATCGAGTGTATAAATTAGTTATTGTTATATAATTAAATAAATATATTTGAAAGTAATTTATAAATCATATGACTTATTTTTGTTATTTTAAATATAACTAAATTTTTGAAGACTCCAAATAAGTCTGATCCGTATTATGATTTTTTTTATTTAACCTGTCGTTAAATTTATTTCATACTGATTTTATTTTTAATATTTTAATTTAAATAAAATATTTCATATTTTTTACCCGCTCTGTATTGATAAAATTTATTTTTGTGTGTTTTAAAAAAAAATTCTGCAATTTATTAAATTTAGTGTTTATGATTTAATTTTTTATATTAATGGAACTATTTTTAAGAATTTGAAACACCAGACGCGCATTTTAATTGGTTGTTAATTAACTTGATTTTATTTTAGTGATTTATTTTAACAGATATTAAATTAATTTACCTTATTATATATTTTTAGCCATTTTAAATGTTCTTACTATTCACATAGTTATTTAACTTACAAAAAGTTCTTCCGATTAGTAGATCCCGAAAATATATTTTATATGGTCCAGATTATTTGGAAACAAATTGTAAGAACAAAAGTAACATATTTTAAGTTGTCCCCTACATATTCACATCTTTATTTAATTGTTGTTTAATATTTGATTAATTAAGATATATTAGTATAATTATCAGGGTAGTGGCCCCCGATTGCTAGCCGTGATAATGGGGTACAAAGGTTATCATGATTTTAAAGTGGCTCTAAATAAATTATGATTTTAAAATGGCTCTAAACAAATTATGCATTGAAAGGGCATGTATACTTTTGTTTTAATTTTTTTGAGAAATTTAATTTTGGTGTTTATGTTTTTTGTAAAGCTGTTAGAAAAAAGTATTAGTGTTTTATTGTAATCATAATTCAATTTGATATAAATTTTTGATAACTATATTAAATATGCTAAGTTGCATAACTATACATTTATGTCCTATACATTTTAGGCATTATTTTTAATTTTATTCCAAAGTTTGCAACATATTATATTTTTTAGAATTTGTAGAACTTTATGTACAAAGGTTATCATAATTTTAAAATGGCTCTAAACAAATTATGCATTGAAAGGGTATGTATACTTTTTTTTAATTTTTTTTGAGAAATTTAATTTTGGTGCTTATGTTTATTGTAAAGCTGTGAGAAAAAAAGTCTTTGTGTTTTTTTTTGTAATCATAATTTAACTTAATATAAATTTTTGATAACTATATTAAATATGCTAAGTTGCATAACTATACATTTATGTCCTACACATTTTAAACATTATTTTTTAATTTTATTCAACATATTATATTTTTTATTAGTTACCTAATATAGTTAGTCAAAAATACTCGTATAAATAGAATTGACTCGAAATCAACCCAAAAATTAAAGTCGCATAATCTATTAGCCTATATACTCAAATGGTTTTTAAAATGTTATATCAAAAAACTAATATCAAACCCAATCCGCAACGAAAATAACAATTTTTTTTTGATAAAAAAAATGTTTGAAAAATTAATTTTAATATATTCTGTTACAAAATATATATGCATATTTCGATGCAAAAGTCAATGAACCATTGTTGTCTGGTGGTAAAAGAAACGGCTATTATCAAAGATTATATGGCTTCGCAGCAAGATCTAAATTTTTGGATTTTTATTTCTTTGTTTCTCACTAATGGCAAATATGTAAATACTTTATCTTCTCCATTTATCAAGGTTTCTATCTTTCTGCAATTTTTTTCCATCGCCGTCACCGCAAACGTAATTGATCTAATTTTTTTATGTTTCCTTTTCATTTATGCATCAAAATTGAAGATTTGTTATTTATCACCCAGTCTTAAAACACACAAAAACTTGAATGATTTTGATAAACTTGATTTCACTGCCTAGCACTCAATGTTTTTGAACGATATATGTAAATAGATTAATCAATAATCCAACCATTGCAGTTGAACAGAAGCACAATTTCTTACCAATATGAAACCTAGACTCATAGTTTACAAATAATTGCATGAATGATTTCTGAGAGAACATGATTGTTTTTTTTGCTGAATTTCTGCAACTCGGTTAAAATCATGAAAAATTGAGTGTTAATAATACTGATCGAACTGACTTTTGCAGGAAGAATCATAACTGGTTTCCTTATAGAACTTTATATAAAGAGAACGTGGTTAGTTTTTAAATTAAAGTAAATACAGTTATCAATAGTTGTAATATTGATATTAAAAATAATCGTTGGACACAACATATATCAATTGGTCATGCTGCTGTTTTAATAGAATAGATTTCATGTCGTGAACGCTGAAGCCCTAATCAAAATGGTCAAGTGTACGAAAAAACTGACATCAATAGCTCTAAAGAAATTACAAGCTTGGACAACTAGGGATGTTAAAATGGGTAAAATAACCCAGCCCAGCCCAACCCACAAAAAACCCAACCCAGTTTATATCCTACCCACAAAAACCCACAATCATCAAGGTTAATTTAAAACCCAAAAAAATAACCCAGTAGGATATAGGTTAACCCATGGGTACCCAAGCTACTATTTTATTTGTTCTAAAGAGATTATGCAGATTTTTGTTTCCTAGAAACTAGTTTTTCCAGTATGGCCGGAAACTCATTTTTGCGGTTTTGGCGGGAAAACACATTTTACGGTTTTGACGGGAAATCACGTTTTTGTGGTTTTGACGTGAAATCACGTTTTTTGCGGTTTTGGCGGGAAAACACGTTTTTCGATTTTGACGAGAAAACACGTTTTTGCAATTTTGGCGGGAAAACACGTTTTTACGGTTTTGACGGGAAAACACATTTTTGCGGTTTTGGTGGAAAATCACGTTTTTCGGTTCGCGGGAAAACACGTTTTTCGATTTTGGCGAGAAAACACGTTTTTGCAGTTTTGACGGGAAAACACGTTTTTGCGGTTTTGACGGGAAATCACGTTTTTGCAGTTTTGGCGGGAAAACACGTTTTTGCGGTTTTGACGGGAAAACACGTTTTTGCGGTTTTGACGGGAAAACACGTTTTTGCGGTTTTGACGGGAAATCACGTTTTTCGATTTTGGCGGGAAAACACGTTTTTGCGGTTTTGGCGGGAAAACACGTTTTTGCGGTTTTGGCGGGAAAACACGTTTTTGCGGTTTTGGCGGGAAAACACGTTTTTGCGGTTTTGGCGGGAAAACACGTTTTTGCGGTTTTGATGGGAAATCACGTTTTTGCGTTTTTGGCGGGAAAACACTTTTTCCAGTTTTGGCGGGAAAACACATTTTTCCAGTTTTGGTGGGAAAACATGTTTTCCGGTTTTGACGGGAAATCACGTTTTTGCGGTTTTGCAGGAAAAGTCAATTTTCCGATTTTGGCGAAAAAAACTCGTTTTACAGTTTTGACGGATAAATTCATTTTTTTAAGTTTGGATAGAAAAAATAAAATTATGGTTTATTTAAAACATTAAAAGAAAAGATATTAAAACCCATGGGTATCCATTACCCCCTTGTATTTACCCAATCTAATATGGGTTTTAAAATTTTATACCCATGTTTAGCCCAATTAGTTTTAGATGGATAAAAACACAACCCATTATCAATGGGTTTGGGCAAACCCATGGGTAATTACCCATATTAACATCCCTATGGACAACCCAAAAAAAGACCACACGGTTAAGAAACAAAGTTAAAAAGATAAATATTCAAGTGCCAAGCAGAGTAGTAGCTGTATCTGAAGTAGTGGTGACTTGTTGATCGTGTCACCTTGAACATATCAATCTTTGCATTCCGCAGGATTACAGTGAACCACACACAAAAAAAAAGCAAAAGACTTAATAGCTAAATACAGTTGTCATGTGTAATTCAATAGATAGCTACCAGATAACAAAAATATGACAAGCAGAGCAAAGGGATCTACGACACCATAGTTCAATATCATGCCATTTCGAGGATCAGGTCAAAAAAGATTTGTCATTGTTTGTAGTAGTGGAAAGAACTATCAGTAAAAGATCCAGGTTATGTTTAAGTGTATCGAGTGAAAAAGCAGAGCTAAAGCGCCTATCAATAAAGATCAAATGGACCAAACAAGAAAAGTGTTTATGGTGTGCAAGCACCATGGTCGTCCTGACAATTGCAGGACCATAAATATTTTATAATGAACTTTGATAAATATGTATTTCTAATACTTTGGGGACATACAATCTATGAACAATAGCATTTTATAACATAAAAGTTTCATCCCACTTTGCCCATGACCCCACCCATGACAAACAAGTTACACAGCAGAGCTAAAACCCATAACAAGGAAGGCCTGAATCTCACAAGCTGTATTTCTTAGGCAATTAGATAGTGTAGAGAGGAAGTAATCAAAAAGCTGTAACCGTCTTAAAGATGAGTCAATCCATAAGACAACTACAAAACCAGATAACAAACCCATACGCTGTTGCCTTACAACATCAATAGAACGTAAACACATAACAACACCTGATGAGAACCACAAAACAAATAATATTTATGTAAATAGTGAATTCAACAAATATACATAACAATGATATACATTTACATCAACAGATTTAATATATCTTTTCACAAACCCAAACAACACCTGATGTAATAACCACAAAGCCTAATCACAAACTGAAAACCTGCAAAAATCCAACACAGACACACTAACTTGTGTTCCCCATTTAAGACACACCCTCCATATCCATGGAAACTGACAATGAATCTCTTCTTTAGACCAGCGAATCTTCAGACCTAACAGTGAGCAACGAATACTTAGCTTTGATTGAGATCTTCCCTGCTTCAACACAAAGCTTAGCCCCAGTCACAACCCAATATCCAGGTGGCACTTCCGGACCTCTCACCACCTCCTTCATATCCACAAGACTCAGCAGCTTCGGTTTCACAGGAGGTGATGGCCCTTTAGGATAAACAGCCGAGTTTATATCAATCTTAGACACTGGCTTCGCCGTTGCCTGGTTTGGACCTAACCCCGCGCTTAGTCTTGTACTAATCATGGAGAAAACACCAGATTTTCTTGAGATTGATGAGAGATTATCCCAGCCTGATCTACGTGTACGAGCTGAATCAACAAGTGAGAAACCAAGCCTCAGGAACAGAACTTTCCTCATCCCAATGCCTTTGACTTCTAACCAAGCTTTGGTTACAATAGAAGCAGCGTCATCAGACCTTGCTCCATTGTACTGAACAGGGAAGGTGCAAACGTGCGAGAAGATTCCCCATTTCACAGCTTCGTAGTATCCTTTTTCAGTTGGTTCATCGATGGGTTCATAGGTGTCGTCGTGTGAGAGGTGGAGACTTGGAGGACATGTAGAGAGGTGTTGCAAGTGGATAGCTAGATGATCTCCTTTCTTCCCTTCAAGGAATAAACGTAGTCCTGTTACTGGTCTCTCATCGGAATCAACCTATAAAACAATGTTTTGTTAGATTGAAAGTTTAAAAATGAGTATATCTACAGCAAATATATATACCTTTGATGTGTTGACATATAGTTTTGGACCCATTAATGAAAACTGAAGTGAAGGAGAGCTTTGTTTTCTGCGGCGTAGTCCAAGAGGGAGGTCTCCGTACACCGGAGCCCATTGACGTGGAAGTTGAAACTCAAGAAACTGTTGCAACTCTTCTATCGGTGGCTTATCTACAACATTTTTATACAAACTCGTTACTAAATGAACCTTTAAGTAACTAAGATGCAAAAGGTTATAAATGCTTACATCTAAGGTATAAGTTCACTGCATGACTAAGAAACCCTGTTCCTGGGAGACCACTCAAGAGTGAAGTTATGGGAACAAAGCACATAGATATAGCATTAGGTGACTGTGATATCGTTGAAAGCCATCGATCATGACTTTGTCCCATATCAACACCTCCTCTTCTGATACAAATGCTCACCAAATCCTGCAAGATGCAACAGTAAACGTCTTTGTAAAACTTTCCAGCTTTAAGCTGATAAGAGAAGTAACGGTGAGAAGAAGTGTACCTCGTTCTTGGAACGCATGATAACAGGACGACTAACCGAGGAACCAAACTGTCCAGGAAATGGCCACTGGATAGAACTCTCCTCCTGCAAAACCATTAAAACTAGTGTTCAAAAAATGGCTAGACAATAGGTAGACACTTTATATGAGATTATTGATTAGGCGGACAAATTTTATAAGCGTCTAAACCAATTTTAAAAAAAAAACACTCAAAAAAGAATTTTCTTTAGGTCCGAGTTGCCGACTAGGCAGACGTCTAGACCGATTTTTGAATACATTGATTAAGACATTACATGTTTTTGCACAACCTTGGAGAATACAATGAAACATACAACTCCATGGAAGACTGTTTGTTTTACCTTTGGGGTTCCGGAGTAAGCATCAGCAGGTGAGACACTTTCATATGGATCAACTGCAAATCTTTTATCACCCAACTGCTTCAACAGCTTCTGAACCTCACCAGGCTCATGATTCGAGTTACGGAGCTGCTTCATGTGAACCACATCTTTACCTCCCATAGTCACACCAATAACTATATGAGTACCATATTTCTCAATAAACCTGTTAAAACACCGAAAAAAATATAACAAATCATACTCTAAACTTGCAACCCTCAAAACCAACTCTTAAAAGTAAAAAAAAACCACATACGCAGCAAGTGCAACAGAGTCCCAAGAAGAAGGAACCTCACGCTTCACTTCATCACGTAGAGTAACCTGCGACCTAACAAGCTCTACACTGTACAAACTAATAAACCAACCATCGTAAGCAAGCGTCTTCACCGAGCTCGCATCTTTCTGCCAACCTTCCCTTAACTCAAACATCGCATTGAATATCCCAGACGGGATCTTGCCCGAAAGCGACATGTCCTGATTGAACTTCTCCGACATCTACACAATCACCAAAATCAAAATAAGAGTCGAGACTATAAAAGACAAAGTCGCTTATATCTAAAGTTGGAAGAGAAACTATATATAAATAAATTTTTTTTTATCACCAATTGGTTTTAAGTTGGAAACTCGTACAATAAAGACGGAATAAAACCTGGTTAAAAGAGAGTATATCGGAGCGGAAACGAGTACGTTCGCCTTTATCACACTTAATCGAGCTCGAGACGTTACTGACAACGACCCCACCCGGGAAAACCAGGTCTCTGTTCCGGTTCGGGTCGATTTCAACAAGTCTTGACCCGTCTTGTGTGGACTTACAAGCGGAGAGACGAACATCGGAGCAGAGGTCGTAGCCTAGCCCGATCACCGATACTGCTTTCTCGGCAGCGGATTGAGCGTCAAGGCGTGAGATGTTGAACGCCATAGAGGAGAAAGAAAGTTCAAAAGATTGTGGCTAGTGGAGAAGAAGAAGAAGAGGAGGCAAGGCATTGAAGTAGTCAACGGGTTTAAGCTGTTTTGTAGTAGTAATATTTAGTCAACACGTCATTACTTTGACTTTGCGGTTAAAAGGTTTGAATCCTTCGCATCAAAAGTGTGAAATGGGAATTATTTATTTGTTGAAAGGGAGGATTTTTGTTTTTTACTTTTGATTTTTTTGGAGTTGTTTTGACCGTTGTTTAATAGTAGCAACTATGCTCGTTTTATTTTCTTTTTGTAAGGTAGATGGTATTTGACTAGCTTTATATGATTTTCTATAACCCAACGAAACTGATGGTATTATCAGCCTATGTCATTCATTAGTTTGTTAAACTAATGTGTGTACTTTTTCTAAACTTCATACAAATGTGTTAGTTGGTTTGATTAATTATGAGAGCTTCAGTTCAGAATTTATAATATGCATACATACAATCTACTATGTAGTTTCAAAAAACAATTTAGACTATTTTCAAAAAATATTAATGATATGTTTAACAAATTAATAAAATAATTTAAAAAGTTAATAACTGTGTTTGATGCTTTTTTGAAAAATTATATCTTATAATTTAGTAAAATATAAAAAAAATAAAAATTTATCATAATTTATCTATTTTTAATTGTTTTTTTTCTTAACTTTTACTTATATTTATATTTGAGGTTCTATTTGATCGTTCCCTTTGTACATGCTCTATAACCTACAAATTTCAGGCTGGTTTTTAGATATTGCAAGTAAAGTAAATATTCATGTCATCTAAAATATATGCAGTTGTTAACTTGTTATCATGGTTGAAATATGTATATGAAGATGTTTAACAAACCCAATCATTATGATAAATCTTCAAATGATTGATTGGGTTGTAGGAGCAGTTTAAACTGCTTTAAGTTTTTTTTTTTTTTTTTTTTACTGCTTTAAATTTTGCCTATGATTTTTAACATTACTAACCATGTTTTATATTTTTGAAGCTAAACCAAAAAAAGTTGGTGGTAGAAACCTTATTTACTAAAATTTGACCTTTTAGTTATAGAAAACAAATATAGTTGTATAAATAACCTTTCTTCCACCTTCTTTTTTCATTTATTTTATATTTACAACACATATAACTGTAACGGATATGTCTACGTCTCAAATTTTACAACAAATAATTTACATCTACAACTCAACAAAACATCCTATTAGTCTAAACTAATTACCTCATATTTGGATTGAAACTATTTTTTAGGAAATTCACCATTCAAACACCACTTCCTCTATTAACAATAGCTACATCTTTATATTCTAATTTACAGTATCTGTTTATATCCTTAAATCAGAATTTCAGATGGTTCCTAGTACTTTATTTTATTTATAGATTAGAGACTAAAATATATTATATTTAAGAATTACTAGATGATAATCTGCGCCATGCGCGGAGTAAATTTTTTTAAGAAAAATATTTTGTATTCAAATACATATTTTGCTATCAATAACATTTTTTCATTTGATTAGGGATGGCTATTTGGGTACTATTTGGTTCGGTTAGATTCTTTTTGGTTTAGATCTTTTCGGTTTGATTCGAATCTTTGCAGGTTTGGATAACCCTTCTTTAAAAAAA
Source organism: Eruca vesicaria subsp. sativa (assembly GCA_932364175.1). NCBI lineage: Eukaryota > Viridiplantae > Streptophyta > Magnoliopsida > Brassicales > Brassicaceae > Eruca > Eruca vesicaria. The sequence goes on from CAKOAT010208487.1 coordinate 486,818, forward strand.
AAAAGAAGATTAAAACTCATATATACTTTAAATTTTTCAAAATCTAAAAGTAGAAATAATATATAACATATAAATTTCAAAAGTGAATGTCAAAATACTTAAACTTAGCATAAAATTGGTTTATCTTAAATATTTAGACAAAAAATCAATAAATATTTCAAATATTTTTGGTATTTAGAGTATCATTTAGCGAATTTAAAATGTACATTTAACTATTTTATATATTTCTAAGTATTTTGAAATTTTTTTTAAAAATCTCATGTATTTTGTATATTCTTAGATGTTAAAGTTAAAAATAATTGATATATTTAAGTATATAAATCTGGTTCGAGTACACTCGGATACTCAAAATATTTTGATTCAGTTTTGGTTCTCTAGATACCAAAATTTTGAATCGTTTGGATATCTAACCAATTTTGAATTGATGGTTCATATTAATTTTGGGTATGCAATAATTTATAAAAAAACACACTTTATTATGCATGATCCATTTAGTTAATCATTATAACTTGTTTAAGACCCATGAGAAAAATGATTGGCAGAACTAAAAAATGTTATCATTGATCACAAAATTTTCATTGTGAGATTTTTTTAGCATTTTTAGTAATTTATGATCGTTTTAAAAAATTTAAAATATAACATAGAAGAAAAAATCTAAAAAAAATTCTTATATGATTAATGTGATTTTTTAATTTATTTTAATAATATAAAATTAAATAAAAAGTAAAGAGGATATAAAATTGTTATCAAATATTTATTATTCATAAACATTAATTGGGATATATATGTTAATCAGATTAGGTAATTCTGTAACTTTTATATACAGAGAGAATAAGAAATATTCTTTTGTACACTACTAACTAAATATGATAGTTAGTATAATAAAAATATAACATACGTTTAGTTGGACCAATATATTTCTCTAAGAGTTATGAAAATCATTCTCATTTTGACATCTGACTACAAAAAAATGTTGTAATGCTCCCTGATTTATATATAGGAGATTTAAACTACTAATCAAAAATATTATATGTGAAATTTTAAATGTTTTATTAAATTATAGTCATTTTTAAAATTTCAAAATATAACATATATAAAAAAATCTATTTTTTCTTTTATAGTTAAGGTTATTGTTTGATTTATTTTGACACTATAAATTTAACAAAAATAGTAGAGATTATAAATTTTTTTATCAAATCTTCATATTCGAATCATTAATTATCATATATATATAATAACTATATTAGGTAATTGCGTAAATTTTATTTAATAAAATAAGGAATAGTATTAATAATAGTTATGTTTAGTTTAATAAAAAATATATTATATGTTTATATAGATCAACATTTTTTTCTACTAAATTTGAGAAGCATTCTCATGATGGCATTGTAATGTTTCTTAATGAATATATAGGAGATTTGCAATATGCATGAAACTTGTATTTATAATTGAATGAAGAGAGTGTGAGTTAAAGTAGATGTCGCAAATATAACTTTAGCAACATATGGATGTGCACTTAATAAGTTACACCTTTCCTTTTGGTAAAACAGTCAAGTTATTTAGCACTTAAATGTGTAAGGCGTCCACGACAAAACATCAGAATGAAATGCCGCTAATTCTTATGAGTGGCCGTGTATGTGAATATGAGCCAAAACATACTCCTAGCTACATTTTTTGCCAAAATTTGGGGCATACTCCTAGCTTTGCAAGACTTTTCCAAAGTGCAAGGCTACGACGCAGAGAGAGGAGCCCTTCATCCTTGATTTAATACTTTATTTTATTTAAGATTTTGTCATAGGTACATTCATTTTGTCTTGTATACTTGGGTGTCAACACACCAATACACCATAGTTGGTAGCTTGATATATATAGAAAATTGCAACTTGCTAAAGAATCAACAATGACGGAAATTGCACTTTTCACACGCTATTCGTCACATGTATGGAACACAGTAAGGACGTTAGACTAAATATAGGGCTTGACATATTTATCTAATTTATGATCTGGATTCCAAATCCAATTTTATTTTTGAAACGATTAAAAACAAGAAAACACACAAGATTTGTAGTGTTTTATAACTTTTATTTTTAGTATAAGGGGTGTACAAAAACTTTTAGTTATGTATGTATGCAATCAAACACTTGTTATAAAGATTAAACTTTTAATGACATTAATGACAATAATTTGTCTGCATGAATTTATCAATGTAAAATGCTTTTGTTACATCTTTATAATTAACACCTAAAAATAAGACACAACGAAAAACTCACCAGTCCAAGTGATCTTTTGAATTCTTACTTATAGATTATTTGAAAATTGTTGTAAGACATGCAATTTTGTTGGGGTTTGTCTCTCCCCATCCGTTTTTTGAAGTCGTTATAAGTGGTCATAGGATTAAATTCTACAGTTTTTGGTCTTAAAACATTTCCTGTGATGCTGTGTTAATTAGTTTTCTTCATTGCTCCCTATAATTTTACAGGAAAGTTTCTTGAGCACAACTGTTAGTCTATTACTCATAATTTGAGTTATGACACTTCTTAAGATTGCATACACATGCACGGTTTATCTTGAGAGTGAAACAAAATGTGTATATGACTATTAGTCTGTTTATCTACTACAAAACCAAACGAATACATGATTCATATGCCGTAAATATAAACGCCTTAGCACTAACTTATTTATAGAACACCCATATACCGAAAGGTTTACCCAAAAGTAACAAAGTTGATCAGGACCTTGCGGCCTCACTTTGGCTTCTTATATATGTCTCTGTTTCAAACCTACACTGCCATGAGGAACTGGCCCAGGATAAGGAAAACCGCCTCCGTAAACCGGGCTAGGGTTCCAAAACCCGTAATCTCCATACAACTTTGGTAGAAAGCTCTTGGATTTCACCTTATAGGACGAATCTAAATCTTGAGATGATGAAGATATGGAAGTAGAGAAAGAGGGTCTTGCCATTACGGTCGAGATGATGATAATAACAAGGGTCATTATGAGAAACATAGACATGCTAGAAACATGAGGAAACATAATCAAAACACTTAGGATGTGCATGATGCTCCTATCTTTTCTGAGCTATTTAAAACCAGGTTAGATAGAGGATTACAGCCCATGTCCTGTTTTAATATTTAATTATTTTGTATAATTATGAAATTAACTTGTTTATATCAAAGGTGTAAATGAAGAGAAAGCTTTTGAGGATTCAATAGCTGTTTTTGGTTATCACGTCATATGAATGAAAAGGATCATGGGGTTTGCATGTACTTTGTTGTTTATACAATTGAAAACGAAAATCACATTGGTTACTAATTAGTTCACCTCTTTGATTGGACTCTTTTGAACGTAGCAAAAGGCCCAGTAGTATGATAAGGCCCACGTTTGATTTTGACATAGCGCTAAATTTCTTTCGAGGTTTATTTTTTGGTTTGCCTTAGCTCTGAGAGTCATTGACTCAGGAGTTGCGATTTAGGACCAACCAACGCTGAAACATAAACCCTCATAGCTCACTGTCACTGCACCAGCCAAGTATCGAGAACCCGGGACTGTATTGTGGTAGGATACTACCACCACTAGTGCTACGTGTTCTCATATTTTTATTTTTATCACTTTCACTTTTTTCCTGGTTAATGTTTACATTATTTTATTTATAAAGCATAATGTTTTTTCTTTAAAAAGTTTTAACCAAAGTTATTTTCAAAATTATAAAACCAACTATAGTGGAATTTCTTTTTGCAGTTTCTTAACTTCCTTAAAAATATAATAATATAATTTTTACAGTTTATCACCACTTAGCCAATATGAACTTGGGTTTTGTTTATGGTTACATGATGGGTCCTAATAGATGATCGGTCCATCTTTTGGCATTAGTCGGAAAGTATTCTAAACTCGAATCAGACTGTATGGTACGTTTTCTGGCTCCTCCACTTTGTGGTATTAATTTTGTTTTTCTCGGGCCGACCGGATCATCCGGTAAGGTTTTTTTTTAAAAAAATGTAGTAATATTTTCTCTTAAGTATCTATACTATTAAAAGTAAAGGCACCCTTGAAAAATCGACTGATGAAAGTTGTGTGCAACCTCATTAATGACATTTTGGTAATTTATTTTTTGATCTTACATATATATATATATATATATATATATATATATATATATATATCAATTGTTACAAATCATATCACATATTAAATATACCTGATTTATTCTTTCTCTTCCCATTAATTATTCTAACCATATTTCATATTATATTTCGTACACTTATATTGTCTTATAAACCTTATATTACACGATTTCAATCCTTATATTGACTACATTATAATTTTTTGGTTGATATTTTTTGGTATATGTAACATATATCAACTTCATAAACTTATATTACTCTAACCATGATATGATGCTATATTTCATATATTAATATTTTCATATAGCTGTACTACATCTTATATTTCAAATACTATACTTTATAAACTTATATTACTCTAACCAAGATATGATGCTATATTTCATATATTAAGATTTTCAAATAGTTCTACGACACTTTATATTTCAACGACTATATTTTATAAACTCATATTACTCTAACCATGATATGATGCTATATTTCATATATTAAAATTTTCATATAGTTGTATTATACCTTATATTTCAAAGACTATATTTTATAAACTCATATTACTCTAACCATGATATGATGCTATATTTCATATATTAAGATTTTCATATATCTGTACTACACCTTATATTTCAAAGACTATATTTTATAAACTCATACTACACTTTATATTACATATATTAAGACTTTGTTATAGTTGTAGACATTTGTTAATGAATTATATTAGATATTGTTTATATCGACATTTTCATGAGTTCTCTTCCTATATCAAACATTTTTCATATGTCTCACTACTTTTATCATTTATTTCATACTTCACAACCATTTCAAGACATTTGAGAATAGAGAATCCATTCAAATGTCCTTCATTTCATTTTTTTCTCCATTTTAAGCGCTTTTGAGTATGGAATCCATCCAAATGTTCTTCATTTCATGTTTTTTCTTCATATATGAAATATGTTTTCATGTCTAACTAAATTTACATGTATTTATAAACCATAGTTAGACGACATATAGTGATATCAAATATGTCTATATATCATCATTCTATGGTGACATTTAATGGACGAGATACGTTTTGTTAAGAAAATATTGCAAAAACTATTTTCTATAATTATCTTCCTACTAAAATAAATAAATTGCTTCATCTACAAGTTTATAAATTAACCACAATCAATATCGTGGTTAGTTATTCTTTGTTTGGATTCCATAAATTTCGGTAACTTACTGTTGTTGTATTACCATTAACTCTTAAACTTTAAACTTCCTAACTAATTCAAAATATCTTCAAATAATATTCCTTATTCCTCGAAAGAGATAGTTTTTCAAATCGTCTAAATATTTTTCCCTACATTTGCGTAACCTAAATTTATATCGTCCATACCTATTATAAATATGGCCTCTCTAATCACTATATTCATCATTCCTTGAAAAACCTAAAACAAAAATGGCGAATAATTTGCAGTTGTCTTTCTTAAGCGATATAAAACCAAGGAAGATTGCATGTCGCATCCAAGTCAAAATCCTTCATACATGGAGACATTTCATGAAAGACATATGGGAGACTATGGAACTAATCTTTTGTGATGCAAATGTAAGTTTATCATTTTGTGTAGATTTATGATTTAGATATCTTCATTTTGTAAGAGTTTAACCTAAGTGATAATGTTTTTTTAAAAATATATAGGGAACTAAGATCCATGCCTCGTGTAACAAGACTTACATTCCTGAAATGACAAAACATATTCATGTGTATGGAGGAATATTGATCGTTTTAGTGTGTATGCCGCTGGTGGATCATACAAATCAACTCAGTATAAGTATCGCAGGTCAAAATCTGATATGTGTTTCACTATCTTGGCCATGGACCCATCCAAACGCGGATCAAAATGTAATATGCGTTTTAATTCTTCATACTCTCAGAATACTTAATTTTTTGATTCTCTGTTCAACCACAAATTGAGTCGGTTATGCAAAACTCATTGTAAGAACCCTACTAAAATGTTAAATCTACATCAAATCTCGCATATAAGATTATCATATAATAAAAATAGATCATTTGATACATTTTATTATAAGCAAAACAAAACCCGCGCTTCTCAAGCGCGGGTCAAAATCTAGTACTTATTAAACCATAACGCACGCATTAATAAATACTTCTGCTATTACATAATTTTGTTTGTAAGTTATGGTATTTATTTACAAAGGAATTGTCTAATTTTTTTACTCGGAGCTGGTCAAGTTCAACTCTGGAATACGTTTACCGTTTCATTTATGATTTTCCCTAATTACTGCACTATCTATACTATTAAAGCTGAAGTACAAAAATTAAGTGTTTGGAAACATGAGTAAGAAGATTTTAAAAATTTGTTTGGAAACATAGATAGCATACAAATCTAATGGGCTTATTTATTAAACTAAATATTATTGCGGCCCAAAGTACCATTATTATTGTTTTTGGGTTTTCTATCATTGATATTATTTTATTTCTGAAAATTATTTATACATATATATACTCGTGTTTTAAATTTATTTTAAATAAATCAAGAATAATATATATATTATTTATATAATTTATATATGACTATTGTTATAAGTTTTTAACAGTGATATACTAGCATTCCAATTCTTCATTAAAAATTAACTTAAAATTTTGACTAAATTGTTAAGTATATATAATTTTGCACCAAATTTAGTCAAAAAACTTTATAAACTATTATTAAAATGTTTACGGGTCACAACATTTTACTGACGCCCCAATTACACAATACAGTGATGAAATACAATGTTTAAACAATATACTATTACTTAGTAAAATTGGAACCATAAGATTGCAATTTTTGAAATGTTTATGTATACCATAAAAACAAAGACCCGCCCAGTCGGACGGGTTATGATCTAGTTTTATTTATTTCCGTTAGTTACAGAAAAAAATTATCAAATAAAATGTAATAAAAATATAAACAAGATTTATAATGAAACAATTTAAAGTATAAAATGCACTTAATAGAAAACATAGAAAGTATTATTCTTTGTCAGAATTTCCTATATATTAATTGAGAAACATTACAATATCTTTTGGTAACCACATGTCATCATGAGAATATTTCTCAAATTTATTAGAGAAAATGTTGGTTATATAAACATATAGTATATTTTTATTAAACTAATCATAAAACTATTATTAATGCTAAACAGTATTCTTTAAATAAAATTTATGAAATTACCTAATATAGTTATAATATATCTATGTCAATTAATTATTTGAATATGAAAGATTTGATGAAAAATTGTATAGTCTCTGTTCTTTTTGTTGAATTTATATTCTGCAAATAAATTAAAAAATAACATCAACTATATATACATATAATATTTTTGATTAATATTTTATTTTTTTGTTATGGCACGATACAAACAATTTTATAATTAATGAGTAAGAAATATCATTTAATAGATATTTAATTAGATGTATATATACATATATTTTTGGTGATGTTTAAATTAAACTAAATACCCACTAAAATACATAAATATTTAATTCCAAAATTTCATTGAACAAGTATTGAGAACTTAATGCTTTAATGACAAACTTTAAATTTAATTTTTTTCAACGATGATAAATTACTTAAATATTAAATCTCTCACGTTAAAAATGATGTTATCAATAGTTTTTAAAAAAAAAATATTTAAAAATATACAAATGATCATAAAACCATGTAAGTGTGAAATTTCATTTATTAGATATCTAAATTAAAAATATAATGTACATATATATATATATGTAAATTATAAATATGATTATTTTATTTACGTGCTCGATAAATTAATTGTATTTATAATGATTACAGATTTTCAATTATTCAATATATATATATATATATATTATATAAAAGACACAAAATAAAAAAATATAACATAAAATAATTTTTATATATAATTTTCTTCACGCGCATTTGTGCGGTATTAACCTAGTTTCAATTTATTGCTGATGATATTCTGAATTCCAACTTAACAATAACTGTTTATATCTATCGAGCAAAGCTTCTCTTTATGTATCTGATACTTTAATGTCAGAACTATATAACAAACCAAAAATGATATGTATTTGAACAGAAAAATGAATTAGACTTGTTTCGTTTCAAGAATTCATGATAAGGATTTTAAAGAAAAAATAACATGAAACAGACTTAATTTGTTTTCAGAATTCATGATATTTTAAGCACGTGTTAAATATTTTTTTAGCTTGCCATATGATCGTGCCAAATAAATGAGATTCAGTCAATGAGGGACACGCTTTGATCCAAATGTCTCCACTGTCTCCGTCTTGGCCACCAGAAAAATCCAAAGTATCCTCTACTATTTTTTCTCGGCATGTTCCAATAGTTATTTAATCTTATAATTTAATTTTTAAGATACTTTTATCATAATGGTGATTGAGTTTCATATTCATGCATCAACCCCACTATTTTGTCTACTCTGAACCATTAGACTTTATTCTTATTATATTCCACTGTTCAATTCCACCGGATCCAAAACTATCCTTAAACGTTAAAAAAAACAATTAACGCGTAAAACTTGAGTATATATCTAATTCGTAATAGTACGTTGTCCAAATGAATTTGAAAAAGTTCCAAATAGTGACTGGTCGCCGTGTATCAGGTGAGTCTACGCGGATGCATAACATATTTGATTTTTTCTATATATAATGTCAAATAATTGGGTATTTTTAGAAAGAACATATTTGGTTTTTTTAGAAAGAACATATTTGAGACAATTGGAAACAATTGAAATACTTTAAAATCAATCATGAATTGCCATACAAAAAGCTGCATTCCGTAAATATTCCGTATATGTTACAAATTTTACTGTTGATATATTTAGAAATCCTGACATAGTTACCGATAGACATAAAAAACATATTTTAGAGGTAATTTTAAAATAAATTAAGTTAAAACTACTTTCTATATTTCTAAATAAATATCATTCTATCATTTTTTGTTTCAAAATAAGTATCATTTTTCATTCCCAATACAATTTTTTACATATTATTTATTTCTTATCTTTTTAATTAACCAATATATGTTTTTAAAATTATTTTTATTTAAATAATTGTATATTAAATAAAGGTATATAGTATATTTGACCATTTTTTAATATGTGTAAAATATGTCTAAATGACACTTATATTGAAATGGAGGGTGTATTGTTTAAGTTTAACTAATAGTATTTGATAATTATCATGAAAACGTAGTTCTGTGAAGACCGAGTAGTTAATGGACTTATGGTCCATCCGCCAGAAAATTCCAAATGCAATTAAATAATTTGAAATTGTGAGGGGAAGAATCTATCAAAATACCGAAAGAAAGGTGGAGTAAATGCATTGAATCTGAAGTCTGAAGGTGGGAAAGCCGGGAAACCGGTAACACAACATAGCCCAACATTTTCTCTAGTAGTTTTGTTGTATTTCTCGTAATCCTAAAAAAAAAAGAATACTATCCCCTCTGTTTAATATCATATGATATTAGGCCAAAAAGAGAAATTTCTTTTGAACAGTAATAAAAAAAGTACACACAGAAATTTAAGAAACTTACTGTTATCTAAAAAAATATTTTTAAAAGTATAAATAAAAAATGACAACCAATTGTAGAACAAATTGAAATTATAAATGGTTGAACAATTTTTAATAAAGTTAAAATTTAAAATTAACATAGAAAGCTCAAAAAATATTATATTTTGAAACATGAAAATCTTCTACAACATCATATATAGTGAAATGAATGAAGTGATTAATAATTGGCTGCGATAACTATACAAAATATGCTTCTCATCAGTGTTTGTCCTCCGACATTTGTGCAGCCATGTGTCTTTTGTTTTATAACCCGATCTTTACGTTCCTTGGTCTATAACTCTATATACTAAGTATCCAAATATGTGTCCTTTTTTAAGCAACACCTAAGTAAGGAATCATGTTTTATTTGTATTTTAAATAGATGTGTGTTTTTAAATATGGTTTAGTTCTTCCAACTATTATTAGGGGTAAAGGCTGTGTACCTAAGCCATCACCAACTGCATGTGAGAGAGTTTGGGCACTTGCAAATTGCAATATTGAAGGGGTTGTTTTAAATATTATAAGAGTCTAGTTATCTCCTTAATTCTTAGTTAGAGTTCTAAGAACCACGGTGAAGCAAAAACATTCTAACATACCTTGTACTTAATAAGTATATACAGTTAATTTATCAAGTTTATAATATACTATATTATTATTAACTAAAAGTGTCTAGAAAACATAAAACATATACTTTTGGAATATATTTTTTTAAAGCATTTAACTTCAGAAACATAACGAGTATTACATCGTATTATTTAACTATATTATTTTAGTTTGTTAAAATAATATTACCTATTTTTTATTAATATTATTTATATAGATACCAAAAGTATCTGTGTTTCCAAAAAAAAAAAAAAAGATACCAAAAATATCTACTTTTCTGTTTCAAAATTATCCATGTTTTTAAATGGGTTCTAAAATATATATTAGTTACATGTTTGATGTGTTTTTATTTAATATTATTGATAGACTATAATTTTTAAGAAACTGAATTTATTAAATTTTGATTGGATAGAAGTTATGGGATGAAGTTAAACACAAAACAATGTATTCATAAATAAAACGTAAGATATTTCTCTAAATGTGTAAAAACTCCCAAACTTTAACTTACTATTAAAACAGAGGGAATGTGTGATTGTATTAAGGCTGGATCTTTTCCTCATGATATCTGGCGTATAGGCTATAAGAACTCAAAGTAAGAACTAAGTAAATACATATTTGTATATATTTTTTTTTTCTGAACCATGATTAAGAATAAAAAAAGATAAGAAGCTGTATCTATCATTGTTTTTCAAATATGTTAAATTCTTATTCTGGTATTGTATAACTTTTATCAAACGAATGATTTATTAATTTATTTGACTATTTTTATTAGAACATGTCCTAACTTGCTAAATCTACAGCAAAATTGGTAACTTCATATGTAACTTTCAATCGGTTTACTTATAGTATAAAATTATTTAAACATTCTAATCAATCTATGTATATTAATAAGAAAGTGATTTTATAAACTAAGACAATATATACTAATCAGTCCCGCCCTTAATCAGTTAATCTAAACAAATTTTATAATCTTTTTTTTTTTAAACAAATTTTATAATCATTCGGCACGTCGTGTCTGTTTGTAGTTTGCGTAGTACAGAGGAAGAAAATAATAATTGTCTTGCAGCAAAACGACATGTACCAAAATAAGCGCGTGGGCTCCTTCTCGATTTGCAGACCACGGCACGTAATTTTTTTTTTTTTAACAACTTAGCTTTATTAATAATATTGTCAAGTAATTTTACAAATACATACTACATTGTAATGAAAATACAACAAACAACATAGGTAAAATGATGAAATAAACAATATTGGGAAAAAAGACATCATAAGCCACCAATATAAAAATAGAACTATCCTAGAAATAGATAATACTAAACTAAATTAAACTTAATTCAGAAGGCTAAATCAGTGAAACACAATCAACATACATAACTGAAAGAGAATTTCACGCACGATGTTTAATTTTGTCTGCCATCGTGTTCTTTGTTTTTGTATGTGATTAACATAATTAATTTTTAAAAATGAAATTAATACTCAACAGATAAATTATTGTCCACTAAAAAAAAGCAAAAACAAAAAAAGTCCTAGAGAGAGAAAAAGCCTCTTCACTCACTTTCCCCGTTCGTGTCGTGGAGACAAAGACAACATGCCACGTAGTTCGATAATAATTACGACATACTGCCACTCAGCCGCCTTCAGTCAAAACCGCGGTTGACTGTTTCTGTCCCTTCTCTCTCCTCCTTTATAAATTAAAGTCTCTCACTTCTCACAATCTTCACAGCACAAACACACCTCAAAGTTAGCATTCCTCTTTTAGTTTAAATCTAACAAAAAAAATTTAAGTTTTGTCTAAATGGCGCCGACAGCTAAAACTAACGGCGGAGACGGCGGAAACAAAGAAAACCGTTACAGAGGAGTTAGAAAGAGGCCATGGGGTCGTTACGCCGCGGAGATCAGAGATCCGACCAAGAAAACACGTGTCTGGCTCGGTACTTTCGACACACCCGAAGCAGCGGCACGTGCCTACGACAAAGCAGCTTTTCAGTTCCGTGGCGCTAAAGCCAAAACCAACTTCCCTCTCCCTTTCTTCGTCGCGGACAACGAGAGCCCTAGCCAGAGCAGCACCGTGGAGTCACCTTCCTCGATCCCTGATCTCAATCTTGGATCCATCTCTTCCGTTGATTCGAGATTTCCTTTCCCCAAGATTCAGGTCAAGTCAGGGATGATCGTGTTCGATGAAGAGTCGGCGAGGAGTGAGTCGGACTCTTCGTCTGTGGTGGTGAATCTAATCTCAGAGAGACGATCAGGAGTGTTCTTGGATTTGGATCTTAATCTCCCTCCCAAGCCTGAGAACTAGTTCTTGAATTTTATATGTTATATAAATCGAAGTATTAGTTATAAACTTATTATTAAGTTGGTGCCAATTTTTTTTTTTTTGGTCAGCAGAAAGTTAAAAGTAATTTTTAGTGTTGAGAACGTTTTGTTCTCTCATCAGGTGTTGTTTATCAGTTTTATTGTAATTTTTCTTTTTAATTTTCTGATCAACAAAAATAATAAATTTGTTTTGGCATCAATCTTTTGACTTTTAACGTTTATTGTTATTTTGTCGGCGAACACATGTCGTTCATTTTTAAAGATAATAGTCGGTATTCAATTGACAAAAATCAAAAGAAAAATACTTTATTTAGTTTATTGGGAGGGATTAGGACAAAAAAGATAATGGGACTATTGGTCAAAAATAGAATTTGGATGCCTGTTAAACGTGACACTAATAGAATATACAACTACCATGTTATCTTTGTATATATGTGATAGCATAAGCTTACATATCATATGCGTAAATCTGCTGCTATGAAATCAAAGAAGAAATGTAGGTAAAGTTTGTTTCTCAAAAATGAAAGCTAGGCGTTATCAGGGTAAACAGATATAACTAGAATTGGAGATTGTGATTTTGTAGTTAGTCTGAGCAGATATATGAGTTATGTTTTTTTGTTGGTTAAAAGTTAAAACATATATATGAGTTTACCGGTTGAAAGTTTGTGGCTTCTTCCAAGTGATTTCTTTGTCTCCAAAGTTTGGGTAAACTTCTCGGATGTTTCAGTAAAAGTTTAAAACTGGTAGTATTAAAGTTATAACTTTACTGATTTCATGTTATTCTTAAATAAGAATTTTTTTTTTTTCTTAAATGAGAATTAAACTAAAGATTCCTTTCTGATTTTATTTTGAGTTTTTGTGATTTCTGTTAAGAGTTTTTCTTTTGTAGCTTCATGTTAGTGTGATTATCTGTTTGTCTAGTTTGCAGAGCTTGGTCGAAAGTTTCTGTTTCCTGTGTGTTTATTTTCTTGCTTGTATTTTCGTATTTGTAATTTTGTTTTTCCCTCTTTTTTTTTTTTTTTGGTCAAAATTTTGTTTTTCCCTCTTATTTGGATTGTTGACTCAAAGACATTATTGTGTGGACTATATCTCATATGCTTTAAAAAATACATCAAAAAGGTATGTTGAAAGAGAAATATACAATATCATTTTGTTCACAAAGATCATCTTTGACAAGTAACTGGGAATTATCCCTTGGTTACTTCTTTTCTTTAATAAGAATGTAATCTATTTAAATATGGAATGATTACAAGCTATGAAGTATGCGATTTTTTTAAGAAAGTACTAGATTTTGACCCGCGATTAAAAAGCGCGGATTTATTTTTGAAATAAATCAAATTCTTCTAAATGAATTTTTATATAAGATAATGTATATGTTATACATTTTTTCAGGTGAACCGAATCGTATCAAACTGAAAAAAAAAACAAAAATTAAACCAAATTTCATAAATAATCGATCATATCATATATTTTCTGGAACCGAAAAATAGAAACTGAACCGAGAACCAAATGGCTATTTAAAATTTTTAAAATATAAATTATATACCTATAATATTAATTATATATAATATTTAAATACTAAATATCCTGAAATATTATTTAAACCAAATTAGGCAAAAATAAATTACCCGAATATTTTCTATTCAAAATATTGAAGATATTCAAACTATCTGATATTTAAATTGTAGGATAGTATACATTTAAAATTAAATAAAAACGTATCATATGCATAGTTAGAATTTGTAAAATNAATAAACATCTATACTATTAAAATCTCCAACCCATTTTATTTTTATATATACAATTAATCATTTAGTTCATGTATAAAAATGTAATATCATATTTTAATAATTGATTGCTTGTAATTAACTAAATCAATGTTTCGTAGTTGAATATTTGACACCAAAGCTTTTTAACTTCCAATTTATGTAAAAATATTAAATATATTAAAGTATATAGAGATTTATTGTTAGAGTAATTATGTAGTAGATTATGGAAAGTAATAAATGAGTTCACTTGAATTATAAAGTATTTATATAGTTAGAGAAATAGTATTTATATAGTTAGAGAAATATAAGGGAAGACCAAAAAATGTTAATCTAATGAAAGGGTCCAAACAACTTGTATAAGTAGATTTTTTAGGACTCCTTCTGTTTTAATAGTATTTATACGGTTCGAGTTTGTATACCCTAAGCTAAAACTGGAAACAAAGGAAGAGCCAAGTTATGTGTTCAAAAAAATAAAAATAGAAAAAATAAAAAGGAAGGCCAAGTTAAGATTGACTTGGATTGAGCATCGCCCCACGCACACGACCATCGTATCTGCCTTGTGCGTGGTGTATTGAAAGGTTCTTCGATACTATGGAAGACAAAAAAAATATATTTCGATTCATTCATCTTTGATGCAGGTAACACACAGAACAGAATAATCACTGAATAAAACCAAAATTCAAGAGAGTTCGTGTTAACTTTAAGAACTAACATATTGGTGTTTGCTTTAAACCGTAACAATGATTTTTTAAGTTTGCACACATTCTTTTAGATAAGTTTTTTTTTTTGCTGAATAACTTTTTATTTTGGAAAAACGTTCGTATATATACATTTTCTAAAATATTACTATAATGAATGGAATGCATTGTGGGCATGCATTTGTTGAGCTTGCCCCCTTTCTGCTGCAGTAGCTTCGAATAGATGATTAGTAGTGAATTTCGCTACATGAGCGAAAGTTTCACTGATCATCCTTCTCCATCAATTGGATGATTTTCAAACAATTAGTACAGTTCCATCAGCATTATATTTCAGTTTATTAACCTTTTTGCTTGCAAGTACAGCTATTCTTTATAATAAACTCTTCCAAATCCTAGGTTTTGTTAACTTCACTTGACACCATTCCCTACGTGAGGTTATAAAACTTTACATTTGTCATACTGTTATTAGCATTTAGCTAGGGTTTAAGGCACCACTATGATACTACTATCTTATGTCATCAAAAAGTGCCAAAACAAGGTTTTATCGGAGCAGATGAGTCGGTAACTGCCAATGCGTTGCCAACTACCAAAAAATGAATACTGAACTTGGACCTCCATTGCGTTGTACGAGATAATAAATGAATACTGAACTTGGACCGCCATTGCTTAACTGCCCACTAGATCTTTTGGCCCATACATGTACATTGATTTTCAAATTATTTGTCTGAATTTTCTCCACAGCTTTCACTCCAGTACGCAAAAGACAAACAACTTCCTGTCATGTGTCAACAATCAATCCATTTTTCAGTTAGCTTAGTAACAATATGAGATATTAACATTTCCGTCTAGGAATTTTTAGCTAAGTGATTTTTTTTTAAGAGACAAGGCTTATAGGTAATTTTATGAGTACCAAATACAGCAATACTTCATAGTTTAAACTCAAAACCACGGATTGTTTTTTTCTTGGGACTCCTATTAGACATATCTTCGAACCACCTAGGGCCTATCTATACACGCAAACCGCATGACTTCGAAGCACCTAAAAAATTAGATGGTCGGCCACTGCCGCCACACTTTGTAGTAATTTAAACAGCACTAAATTGTAATCAAAGAAACTTTTTGACTTGTCAAATAAGCATCACATATTCACATGGATAATCGTTGTAACTATAAAAAAAAAAACGAACTTTGATGATTATATCCAATGTTGGGTTCAGTTAAGTTGATTACCATTTGTTCATTGGCAGGTCTATTATCCTAAATTTTTATAATAAACCGAAATAGATTGATATATTCATTTCATATATAATATGATGCTTACTTTTAAGCATAAAAGAAATATGATGATTACGTAACGAAGCAGTTCCTTCATAAATAATATTTTCTCATAAAAGTAAATGAAAGTATATTAATTACAAGCTGATAATAGATTTATTGTCCGTAAGTGAAAAATGGCAGTCCAAACTCACACGCTTGCTCTGTTTGATTTCTCTCCTACCACTAGTCTCTATCTCTTTTGTCTGTTTCTCTCTTTCTCAGTCTTTTGTCGTGTTACATAGGCGCGTGAGTCAAACAGAACGCAGTGCTTACACAAGTCAGTCCGTATTCCACGACACGGCATAGATAGAATACGATAAGATTAATTAAAAAAAACCCTCGAAACCGACATAAGCGACGGTCGTAACAATTCACAACATGAAATTTACCTTCTTTATTAGATCCATTTTCCTAATCCTTCGAAATAATGTTGCTTAGTCAGTGTTAACTAACTAAGAAGTTTCTTTTTTTTTTTTTTTTGCCGCAACATGAATCATAACAGTCAAACTCCAATGTCTTACATAACCTAAACGAAAAGGACAAAATGGAAACTACTCAAACTACTCTAAAAAGAAATTAAAGTTAAAAACAATAATAGTTCCACCGAAAAGTGCTCAAAACGACGCCGTTTCGTAAAGTCAGCAGAACGGCGCAGACGTTTTTACAGCCAAAGCGGCGGCGGCTCGTTAAGATCAATGGCTAAGCCACGTCTCACCGTCGCGGAGGAAGGAGAAGGACTCATTATCGGAAACTCAAACACTCGAGAAGATGACGTGGCAACTTCAGGCGATATGGCGAAGCAAACCGGCGCTTCCGTAGAATCGGAGGCTTTATCGTTGAGCACTCCGGTTCGAAGAAAGATACGGTGGTGGTGGTGAGTGTCGGGGATGGGGAGAGGAGGAGCAGGGAACCAGTGGTGTTGGTTGTGGTGGTTATCCGCGGCGGCGGCGGTGGCGGAGGGAGCGGAAGGGATGTGGTTAAGGTTGAGAGAGAGAGGAGAAGGGAAGTTAGTCTTGGCTTTGATACCACGGAGGAAACGAGCGGCGCCGTCGTAAGCGAGAGCAGCTTCTTCGGGAGTGTCGAAAGTGCCTAACCAAACCCTAGTTTTCTTCCAAGGGTCTCTAATCTCTGCGGCGTAACGGCCCCATGGTCTCTTCCTTACTCCTCTGTAATGCACCTCTCTCGCGCATGTCGTCGTCGACGCCATTTTGTTAAGAATCTTGGAGAGATGAGAGAATATAGAGAGAAGGTGGAGTTAAGAAGAAAGTGTTTTTGTTTTGTTGACTTGTTTGACCCAAATGAGAGGAGAGTTTAAAGGAAGAATATAGGGGGTGAGGTCCACTTAAGACACCCGTAATCATCGGCTTTCTTTGACGATTATAGTAATAAGTTAAGTAAAAAACAATTAAGTATTTTTGATGTCTAGGATGGAGGTTTTCTCTGGCGTTTTAAAGAATCATCAAGCACCGTTCGATCTTTTTGCTTGTTTGGCGATGTGACTGTGGTATGCTGAAAGATTGTTACACGTGGGGTGTTCTTGCACCAGAATATACTGTTTAACAATTGAATGTATTGAAAAAGGTATATACATGTATATTTTACAATAAGGATATTAATAAAGTGTTTTAACGGCGGACGAAGGATGATGTTTCCAATCAGCCATGATAGAATGATCTTGGTTGCCTTTATTTATACTGTATATTAACTAATTGATTTGGTGCCACACTGTTGAACATTGTTAAATAAGATAGCGCCGTATTAAACTTTGCCCAAAAACAACAGTAAAATTTGTAATATCTTCATACAAATATTAAGGGAAAAGGTATTATATATGATATATTTGACTTCGTGGTGCATTTGAAACTGTTGTATATAATACAAATGATATGTTTGATGGTATATTGATCGATGACTTTACTATGGCACATTATAATACCTAGTCACCCATTACCTACCTACCATACTACCAGAAAAGTGCATCATTCAAAAGTCTATTAGTTTATTTTTAGGGACAGAACAAGAATATCTAATTAAAACTATGTTGTGGTTGAACACACAAGTCTTTGCACTGCGTAAGTAAACTATGTTGTGGTTAAAGTTTGCACAAACGTAACCATTTTTAACATTTGATGAGATCATGGGAAACCTAAACTAAAATGTTGTATTTGAAAAATAAACATAATAATTAAAATTATAAAGGTAAACCTAAACTTAGTTCAAATTCACTGATTGTAAAACAACCTTGATGCTTTTCTCACGGGAACTATTAACGAATCAGAACCAATATTTATAAAGAATAAAAATATCAGTATATACGAAGAAGAAAGATAATGGACCGCCTCTTTGACTGGACCTCTTCATAGGGATGCTGACGTAATTCCTACTGTTTTAGCCCTCACTCTATTTTGGACTTCCTTTTATGATATTGGCACCCATATTTATGATGTGATTTTGATGCAAGAGGATGAGACTACAATAAGATCATTAAATAAAGTAGCTTGACACAACTACTCTCTATGTGTAGCTCTGACTGATTATGTTTCTCTTTTCGTCCAACTCCCAAATTAATTAGCCATTTGATGTAACCGCTGATAAAAGTGATAAAAATAGTAAATGGGTTTTCTTTTTTCATTATATAATCTTTATAGAATTAGAGTTAATTTGCGAAAGTACCCTAGTTCTCACCTTCAATTAGGGAACTAACCCTGATATGACAGTTTCTTTTACTCGGACCATTTTACCTTTCCGTGTCTCGATATACTACTCGCTTAGGCTCACGCGCCTACGGCTAGCTGTGTCAGAGCGCCTCCCACGCTTGTTTTATTTCCCGTCAACCTTTTGGTTTTCCAGTAAAATCTTTTGCATGTTTTATATTTTGAAATTTGAAATTATTCATTAATTACAGTAACTGTAAAAATTTATCCCACCACTCTGAATAGTAACCTCCCTCTGCAATTCAACTTCCCATCTGCCCACTACTTTCAATCTTCGGTTTCAAACTGAAAAACTTCCAACTTTCTTCTTCCAAAACCTCCGATGTCCAATCTCAGCCTTCCTAGACGATATTTTGCTTGTGGTGATGAACCAGTAGGCGACAGAGTTGTCTCTTACCACAAGTATCGAAGAACAGAGCAACTAATTGAAGCCTTAGACGAGGACGAGTTAGCATTTTTCCACCGAACTCAATTCTCGAAGGTCCTCTCTCTAGATGATAATCCTCCATTT
>CAKOAT010208487.1:506524-528997 GCA_932364175.1 Eruca vesicaria subsp. sativa
GATGATAAGAGATCTTGATGAGTTCCTCGCTCTCCCTTGGGGAAGGACCTCCTTCCAAAGTCTAGCCAATCATTTACTTCAAAAGGATGCAGTCTCACTAGCGCAAGATTCCTTTGCCCTGAAGGGTTATGTTGAAGCCATTCAACTTGTGCTCATCGCCGCTGTTCCAGACTTGAAAGAAGAGGTGACACAGTCTGCCTCTGTGGTTGTTGCTCTTTCCGAAAGCGAGGGTGAGATGGATGCTGAAGAGGAAGCACCGCATGTAGCTGAGGAAGGGGAGGCAGAAGACTTGTCTAAATCCCAGAAATTCGTTGTCAGACTGCGCAATGCGAGAGAACTGAACACAGAGTGCCAGGTTAGTGTCAGGAAAAAGTAGTGATTTCGGATAAAACATTTGTTTACAGTTAATACGCGGAATACCGTTGAATAATTATCGCTTTATATTACTGTACATATGCTCACCCATCTGTTAAGCATCAGCAAATGATCTTTGATTTGTATACATATCGTCCAAATAAGTCGTGAATTGAAAATCCTTGCCTGAAAATATAGAAATTAACCGTAAATATTATGTTTACCTGGTATCATGAATTTTGCCTGATAAACTCATTATTGCCAGCAAACTTTAACGTCTATTTTATTAATTTTGAGTAGGTGGCTGTTAGATCAATACTGAGCGACCCTGACGAGGAGTGGTATCTACAACATGACTTCTCCTGGCCCGACGAGGAAGATGATCCCACCGTCGATAATTTGGTGAAGCTCATCAACGAAGGGTTCGAATTTGAAAACAAGATGTTCAAGGGAGGTATAACATCTACAGACCTTCAGAAGCTAAGGGGGCATAAACAGAAGGGTAAACAGCCAAAACACAAACAAGTTCCAGCAGATGTTGGTGATCAATCCGAGGTTCCGCAACCGCGGCAAATTGATGTTGATCCGATTGCCAACCTCGTCTCAGGGAAGATTCAGGAAGAACTTGCCTCAGTTGAGTCTCGCATAGCTAGGGCCGTCGACCTAAGATTACAGTCCCAAATGAAGGCTATGGAGACAAGAATAACCAAATGTGTTGTAGACAACATCCACGCGATGAAAAGGGGAGTTATAAAGGCTATTATAGATTACCTGAAGAAGACAACATCTTCAACGCCGAGCATTTCAGATGTCCCACAACAACATCACACAAACACAGCAAGCCCTTCTTTGAGTGGTCATGGTGAGGCGCCTGAAAAGGTACTCCCTGAACAGATGGCTGTGGACGGTCCTCAACCTCTTGTAAACCAGTCCATCAGGCGTATTTTAGATGACCTACAAGCATCATCACACAATCAAGAGGTTTGCTAATTGTTATCTTCATTTACTTAATTTACTGATACCCCTATGAACATACCAAACATTTTATGATATCAGGTGAATGTAGAAGGGAATGTCTCTCAGCAAGATCACAACACAAAAGCCCCTACAGAGCACGAGAGAACAGAGATTCTGAACACGGAGGTTTTCTGCTAAACCCTCTCATTACCGCTAATATATATTTTTCCCGTAATTTTGTTTTTTTGCCGTCTACACAGAATTATATTTTCTTATTATTTTTCCTGACGTAGGATGCTGGTAATAAATCTCCCTCCAACCAAGAAGCCGAATCAACATCGGGCAAGACAATCCCTGCTGTCTCAACAAGTCCATCCATGGTATTACTTATCCCCAAGTTATAAAAAACATTTACACCAACCTAAGCTTCTAATCTCAACATTAATACAGGTTGATCCTTCTGGAAATGTCAATAATCAGACACTCAAAGACCCCACTTCTACGGATCCCACTGACGAAGAAGCCATCTCTGATAAGGTTTCCCGGAAAATATTTAGTTATCGTCTACTAAATTTTTTACCCGTAAAGAATAATGTTTACATATAACAATTTTGTTACCCGTTATATGTGACCAGTTTAAACCTCATCTTTCCAGGAATTGGAGGAATGGGCAATGACGCTGGCGACTGCTATGGGAAGAAGTACCTCAGAACAAATACAGGTAATGAATCATGTACTAATATTGATATCCTTTTCTCAAATATAATTGTATATGATCTTACATTGATTTTACATTGTCATAGGGGGAATCATCTCAGATGGATATTGATCCTCCATCTTTTTCNGGGCAATGACGCTGGCGACTGCTATGGGAAGAAGTACCTCAGAACAAATACAGGTAATGAATCATGTACTAATATTGATATCCTTTTCTCAAATATAATTGTATATGATCTTACATTGATTTTACATTGTCATAGGGGGAATCATCTCAGATGGATATTGATCCTCCATCTTTTTCTATTGGCCTCACCCAATTAGAGGAATCAGATCGTGTTCTTCAGCCTGCTCCACTTACTGTTGTGCTACCTCCCACTGGGCAATCATCTGGCACAGTGGACACACAAAGAGCCCAAAGACAAACAATCCCCCCAACAGCGTTACAAGACTATGAACTAGACCCCAAGAGTAAGCCTGGATTCCGCGTCCTTCCAGACCTTCACAAATTGTTCGACAAGATGAGGCAGCTTATTTCACCCACTGGGTTAGTGTAGTTTTAATATTCACTGGAAATATTAATATTACCTGTCATCATTTTATTTAGCCGAAAATAAATTGTTTTCCCATGTTTAATTTTGCATCTAGGTTCATTCACTTGGATGGTCCATCAGCTATCACTGGTGCCGAGTTTCTTGACATTGCTTTTAGGAAAACTAGAATGTCTCAACTGGTAACACACAAATCTTAAACTTCCATCTACATATTAAATTATACTCATGTATACCAACATTATATTTCCGCAGACAGTGAACACTGTAATGCGCTTCCTGGCTGCTGAGCACGAAATTCCCGGCAAGTCTATCAAAGTCTTCGACATGAGCCTCCCTACTGCTATTAAAAACATCTACCCAAGGTTCGTCAAGATGGGTGTGCAGTTGCGACCGAAATTTAAGTTCACAGATGATGTGATTCAGCGTGTCAGAGAAAACCGGGTAGACTATATCTACTTCCCTCTATATGTTCAGCCGTTTCACTGGATGGCGGTTGTTGTTGACATAAAAGCGTGGGATATACAAGTTCTTGATTGCAACGTGACCTTGAAGACAGAGGCTATGATCAAGAAGGAGGTCAATCCAATTGCCAACATGCTTCCCTATATAATCAAAGCATGGGATCCTGAATCTAGCGCTGATAACATCAAGCCATTCACCGTCAGTAGGCCTAAGGTACTTCCACAGGTATTTAATTTCAAACTCTTTTCCAAAAATTATTCATTTTACTGTAAACCTTTTTTTACCCCGTTAAGAAAACTAATTCCGGTATTCATTCTATATTCTGAGTGATTTACAGTCACCCTCGCTAACGGGTGATGGGGTCCTCACTTGTCTTTACGTTGATGCACACTGCCAGAAGGGATTGGAAGCTTGCAAATTCCTAACCCAGCAGGTGCTCCCTGATGCGGCAAAGCAGCTATGTCTGAAGTTTTACCGCTACATTACCCTAAACAATCCTCTTAATCATCGCCAGCAACAGTCCTAATAGTCTTCTCGAATTCTGCATGACTACTATCTTTTTTTAAAATATGTTGTTCAACATTTCCATGGGCATTGTAGACCTTCATACTTATTATGTTTTATTTGGATTTGTTTAATCTTTTTCCTTATTTACCACTCAAATAGTTCGTACACCACAGAATTTAACCGTAAATAATAATATTTTCCTTAACACATATACTTTCAGGGAAACCTAATTTTTTCAGAGATATAGCTAATCAATCCTTGGTGTTCCACTCCACTAGCTCAATATATAATGACTTCTCGTTTACTAACTCCACTAATTTGGGTCTTCATTTTCACAAGTCAGATAATATAATCTCTTCGTTTTCCGCAAAACATTACGATATTAGCGTCTAAAGATCATTTTACCGGTTACCCAACTTCATTACTGATACGAATAGTTCAGGTTCCGGATATTACATTAGAGGGCAACATTTTTCTCCTCCCTTATCGATCTACACATATTTTGTCAACAAGGGAGGGCTTTGGGGAACATNCACAAGTCAGATAATATAATCTCTTCGTTTTCCGCAAAACATTACGATATTAGCGTCTAAAGATCATTTTACCGGTTACCCAACTTCATTACTGATACGAATAGTTCAGGTTCCGGATATTACATTAGAGGGCAACATTTTTCTCCTCCCTTATCGATCTACACATATTTTGTCAACAAGGGAGGGCTTTGGGGAACATGCTTAACATACTACATAGCAAAATAAAAGGTCGCCCCAAATCAGACCTACAAAAGACCAACCTACCATCCGTTGCTCCTCCTCCTAACGATCACTTGCCTTCTCATATTGGCATTTTGCAAGTGGCGCGGTTATGATCCACCCCACCACATCTTGTGCAAGTCCTCTTCCTCTTGGAACGACCTGATTGCTGGAATTAATAATATTTCCTGTTAATACGTTTAATTACAGGTAAAAATAATTTTTCCTAATGTTCCTTACCCTTATTTCTCCTGCAGATAGTATCCTGCTCTTCCTCGGCCTTCCTGGAGGCCTGCGTGTGTTTGGCGGGAGCAGTTTGAAGGAGTCGGATCCACCTATGTCGAGGTGGTTAATGCTCACCGGGTTAATCCCACCTTCATACGCCTTCTTCCAGTAATCGCTGCTGTACTCGACAGCCACTAAGTCCTCCACCTTATGAGCTCTGTTTAGCGCAGCACCATGTGCGTGGACACAAGGGAGTCGGAGCTTATCAAATTCCTTGCATGAGCAGCTCTTCCTCTTCAGATCAACACGGTAAAACATCCCCAAGCTATCGCGAACTTCATACTCCTCTTCAATGATATGCCGGACATTGAATCCCGTTGAGAACTGGAAATTACGCGCCAAGATTGCGGTAACCTTAGGTGTTACCTCGTTTGTNGTTTCCCGTTAAAATTTAATATAACTGGAAACAATCTGATTAACGGTAAATAATAAGGATTTGTTGTCTAACCCGTCTTATCCCGGCGTAAATTGAATTGTGACGATCAGAGACAAATACTAGTTCTTCAGAGTCAGGAACTACAGCTGATAGTTGTCTGAAAAACCATGTCCAAGCCTCATCATTTTCGCTATCCACTATTCCAAACCCGATGGGGTAAATGTGGTAGTTCCCGTCTTGCGCACTAGCAGTCAGCAGACATCCAGCATACTTCCCCTTTAGGTGTGTCCCATCAATAATCACTACCTTCCTCATGGAAGGGTACCCTTCAATGCTTGCGCCAAAGGCGAAGAAGAGGTACTTGAACCTCTGCGCACCTTCTGCCGCTATCGTTGTCTCCAACGCCACCACAGTTCCTGGGTTAGTCGTCTGCAACGTTAGCAGATACGATGGTAGGCTTTGGTATGACGCTACCGCGTCACCCACCCCTTGGTTAATCGCAAGCTCCCTTGACTTCCAAGCCTTCCAGTAAGATATTGGGACGCTGTGGTCGTGCCTTATTATGTCCCTTATAGCTCCTGGTCTTGGTCCAACACCAGCTGCAGGACCATACCTATGCTTAACCATATTTCCAACAAACTTGGAGTTTGCATGATGTCTGAACTCCCACCTATCAGCCACCGAGCACGTGTGGATGTTATCTAAAGTTCTCACTTCGAAGCTTGCAGATCCCCCCATCTTCGTCGCATACACTCTCCATCCGCACGCTGCTCCCCTACAGTGTAGTACCATTTTGCCTGGCTCTGACTTCTTGATGAGGAACCTAAACTTGTTTGTGATTGCATGTAGGGTCATATGGAGCTTGAAGGCTTCCCTGCTCTCAAATATCTTCCCCACAAAAAGCTCTCCTGTTGGCTCATCTGCCACACGTCCTGATAAGCACAAACAACATCGTATTTATTGCAGCATACTATATGACGGTAAACTTTTCAATTTCAGTAAATATTTTAGTTTTCTGGTACTTCACAGTTTAACCGTAAACTAAATACGTGCCATGTCATATTGTTAGAATGTATCATCTTATCCTCCACTAGTAAAATTATTTTCATACCTCCAACTTCAATACCACAAAAAGGCAGCCTAGTAGTATCCTTTCCTTTCACGCCCTTTCCATAACATTTGCTACCCCCCGCCTCGTCAAACTCTTGACTCAAGTTTCGCATCCACGCCAATGAAACGTCATCCTCAGCANTTTCCTTTCACGCCCTTTCCATAACATTTGCTACCCCCCGCCTCGTCAAACTCTTGACTCAAGTTTCGCATCCACGCCAATGAAACGTCATCCTCAGCAACAGGCTCGTCACCTCCCAGTGCTAGGGACAGCTGCGTCGCTGAGCCAGTACCTGATAATGTTTATGTTATCCCATAACTTTTGCCTTACCGGTTAACGATTTATTTAACATAAAATATTTATTAAAAATTAAGATTATTACTCATGTTTGACGCATCCCCCCAAGACAGCAGTTGATCTCCAAATTGGAAATTTGAAGAAACTCCAATTTGAAATGGTCTCTCTACCGACTCATCAATCATCATTACTCCCTTACCCTTGTCCCGTATTATCTCCTCCACTTCATTGCCTTCTGCCCCTAATAATTAGCAGTCACACCTTCCGGTTACATAAAACTTTCTCCTTAACGTATAATTTGATTTTTTCCTCTTAAAAAAATGTATTACCTAACGCGAAGGTGATTTCCTCAGTTTGAACTTCCGCA
Organism: Eruca vesicaria subsp. sativa; assembly: GCA_932364175.1. NCBI lineage: Eukaryota > Viridiplantae > Streptophyta > Magnoliopsida > Brassicales > Brassicaceae > Eruca > Eruca vesicaria. The sequence continues at coordinate 513,264 of CAKOAT010208487.1, forward strand.
TTGGTATCCTCTCCTACACTTACAGCAGCCCCTGTTAGTATTGCCCCCGCCTGGTTAAGCGGGATGCCAGAAGAACCCTCTGACGATTCTAGGTTCACTGTCATTGTCGGGTCAAGCTGAAGATCATTTGGTCCACACCCAAGGGCGGTTTGCTCCAGTATGCTCATTTCATCTGCCGTGCAGATTCCTCTTAGTATTTCCCCGTACACAACCATGTACCCTCTAGCAGTAAGATCTGCAAACATAAACCAAAATAAATTTCTCAGTCAATACATGTTTACCCTTGTTTTTCCACTGGCTTCTCAAAGTTAATAATATATTTACCCTATAACAGCGTCGTTAGCTGCTAAATTACTATTTTACCGGGAAGACTAATTTCCGAGGTATTTTCTTTGTCGAAACAAAAAACATTTACAGGAAAATATTTCTTTACCGGGGAAATACAATTTTACCTGCGATGCTCACTAACCCGCGCGCCTGAGTTTGATGTTCTGAAGCTGTCACTCCATCTTCCACCTCCCTCTGCCTCCTGTAGTTGTAGACATCCTCTCCACCCAATGTGACATACAGCTCCTGCCACACATTGTCAACCCTTACAGCCATGAAAACAGCCACGTCTTCGTCCTCATTGATTTCGATGGGTGGTGCTGAGTATTCCTCAGGCTCTTTTTCAAGGTCTGGGTAGTGGTAAGTCAGCAACACAGGGGCGTTGACTCCATACAGTGGGTCTACGTTGAACTTTTCCCTCACCATACCAACAAGTGAGATGTAACTCTCGTTCTCCTTAAGCTCGACGTCAGCTCTTATCATGGTTTTATCCACGTTGAACCTCCATGCGCCTTGAGCGCCTCGTTCCCAGTCCCCAACAACGACACGAACTTGGTGCCTCATCTTCCTAACCTGTTACGGTGTAACATTACAATTATCAGTAACACAAGAATTTTAAGGATATAGAACAACCTTCCCTTGTTTGGGTATATAGATAAAGCTTACAACTTACACTACGAGAAAAAACGATTTCTGTCTCTTGAGTTTATCTTCTACAAACTCCAAATCACAGCTTTCGTTCTCCCTCTTTCACCCACAGTTTTTTTTGGTTCTGAAAACTAAAGTTTTACCCAACTCCACCTTCTTTTATCTTCAAATTAGTATGGTATTACGTACACTTAACTTTTCCATGGTAGCTTAGGATGTTGCGCTTAAACAGAAATCCCGGATATCCGAGGAAACGTGTTTTAATTGCACACAAGTCGTCCTAGGTTTCAGAGTAGGGTAGGCAGCTATTAGAATCGGCGTGGATATCTTGTGTCAGTCGACTGACACAAGCGCCGAAAATCAAATCGTTGGTAGGAGGTTAGTTCCGTCTTTTCCCCATCGTCAGGGTAGCTCTCGGGCCCTATATGTCATTCGTTGGGTACTTCACCAATTTGAGCCTCATTTTAGGGCAAATCACTAAATCACTCATAGAATTAAGGGACTAATTTTTTACGATAGACCAAATTCTTCCAAACTATTTTATGTTTAGTAGTACTGGAGTAGTGGGGTAATAAACTTTGAAATAGTTAAGTTATAATTTTTAAACTTCAATTTATATTTACGTAGTACAATAATATTACTAAAGATTTTTTTCCACACTTGTTTTTGCACGTATATTAGTTAGTCGGAAACATATATTCCGTTGCTCATTCTCAGACTGATTTATTTATAATATGATATTATAAATTCTTACTAAGAGAGTAAGAATTAAGAGCTGGATTTCTGTGGAAAATGGAAAATTTTAATATAACGCATAAGAAGGATATTGTAGGAAAGGATTTTTTTTGTTTATAAAGTCGGTAAAAATACGACCAAAAAATGAAAACGAAGAACTGTGTTTCCTTTAATGTGACAACGCTTCGCCTCTGTTATTTTGACTGGACAAATACTTTAAGTCCATATCTAACAAAATTTGCACACGTGCGAACTCTTTTGTAACTTCTGACAAACTTGTACTATTATTACTAGTAAAAATGATAATTTCCAAGAAATATTTTAGAATTTTTTTTTGGTTTTGGCTTTCGTGTTCACGTGACTCTGTGATACTTAGAGCTTTATGACGTGTCGTTTTGTTGCAGACAGCTCCAGAGAGAGAGAGAGATAGAGAAGACAAAGGATCCTCAAGTGCTGACTGCCTACAGAACCAGAGTTGTTTTCTTATAACCTGTATGAAGACGAACAATGCCTCTTGAGTCTTGATGCTAACGTCTATATCATGAACCCACCCTACACCTAATCTGACTTTCGCGCCTCTTTTTTTTTTTTACTATTTGTTTTGCTATATTCCTACTCGAAAACTCTTCCTACTCCCTGTCTTTCTCAGGGCTATTAATTCTCATATAATTCTACATTTTACCATCAACTCTTTATAATTTGCCACATCACAATTGATCGTTTTATCATTTTAAAAAGAGAATAAACTCTCTCAAAATGATTTAATTTTGCAGAATATAGCTAGAACAAATAAATCCATGAAATCACGAATTTTCGAAAGTCATAATAACTGATGTATAAACAAATAAATCCATGTAAACACGAATTTTCGAAAGTCATATAATAACTGATGTATAAGTAGGATTCTATTAGTTTTAATTACTTCTCTGCTGTGACAGTATATCTAAAATTTGTTTGCTTAAAGGCTCCAACAATGAACACACGTTCTTCTGCTTTTTCCACCTGCCAGCTTCACCTGGTGATTGTAAAAGCCTAAATAAAACAGGAAAAGAAAAGTCAAAGATGATTCAAGTCATTATACAAGCAATGTGGTTAATCAAACCATAAACAAAAAGGGAAACCATTTGATTACCTTGATCTGCTCCAGTAGATTTTTAGCGTGCTCATTGGTTTTGAAATGATCACGAACAGGCTGAGATATACAGGTATTGATAAGTATCATATCACATTCACAAACATAAAAGCTAATGACTCAAAAACATCAAAAGAAAGTACTTACTTGCAGCATTATATTCAATGCTTTTATCAAAGCTTTCTTCAGAGCTTCAGGATTCAACTCGCCACTCTCGTAGTCAGCAGCAATATCTTCAAAGCTTGTGAAGGTCCTGACAGTTTTGGAAAAATTTCAAAACTAAGTCTGAGATAATGATTTAATCAAATCCTATCTAATGCAAAGATTTAGTTCCATCAACTCACTTGGTACCACCATTCGTTTCATTTTCAACCACGAACTCATTGAATCGTGGGAGAACTAAGTAGTTGACGTATTCAAGACATGGATTGCCTTCCACAGTTTTTGGTGGGCAATGAGCATCGTTGATCTTCTTAATAACAGCATCCTAGAAGAAGACAAAAAGATCACTACACAAGTCACACACCTACTAAAAAAAAAAAGAATTCTTCTCTGTTTTACTAATTTACTTACCTCTTCATCTTCCATAAATATGGCAGATGATGGATTACTTTTGGACATCTTCTCTTGTCCTTCTAGAAGACCAGGAAGCATATCTACAAAACCATTTAACAACAGTTTAAAACACGTTGAAAGGAGCAGAATATGTAAAGAAAACATACGATGAGACAAGATGATGGGTTTGTTTTTTCTCTTAATGTCTTTACAATACTCTCTCGCTAACATGTTTACTTTCCTCTGATCCATCCCTAGCTGGCAGATATCAGCCTACACATGTCAAACAATAAATATCAATACCAATCATAGAAGCCTGATATGAACCAAGAAAGCATATAAAATAATAGAAATACCTCAAGTAAGAAAATATCCGCACACTGCATACAAGGGTAAAGGATTTGCGATGCTTTTAGTTCCTCGGTCTCACTACGTCCCATGATCTGCCCACACCTATAAAAAACATATTTCATTTAGAACCATTATCATTGCATAACTACATGAACCAAAAGAGGCAAAGTGATTACCTCAAGATTCGCGGTAGGTTGTATCTGCGAGCAATATCCATCACAAGAGGCCAATACTTATTGCCACTTCTACTAATTTCTTTTGAAGCCCAAAGAAACTCTACATTTGGGTTCATCCCACCAGCTTTCCAAATCTCTTTGAAGTATTCACCAACAACTTCGATTTTCTCAAAGTCACCTCCCAACTTGCTGTTCAATTGAGCAAACCAATCTGCAATCCAAATTTTCACGTGACAACCAGCTGACGTCAGTTTGTTCACATTTGTGACCTTCATCACTCCCTGTTAACAAAAAAAAAAAAAAATTGAAACAATTAAAAAACAACGTTCTCTAAGCAATACTCCTTCCGTTTCATGTTAATTGTCATTCTACGTTTTTGCACACATATTAAGGAAACATTTAATTTTACATATTTTCAAAAAAAAACACAATTACCTATACACCTAACCATTTTTCAACCAATAGAAAAATAGAAAATTATATAAAACTAATAAATTTTGTCTCGAAACTTTAAAACGACACTTATTTTGAAACGAAATTTTTCCTCCAGAATGACAATTAATTCGAAACGGAGGGAGTACGAAGCAAGCATAACAGGAATGATAATCTTACCTGGGCGATGTGCATCCTTCCTGATGGTTCAAAACCATCGTAGCAGATTGGAATAGGCTTCTTGGCTAAAAGATTCTTTAGCTCATCCTCTTGTATGCATTCCTCGCCAATACTCCTCACAATATTGTATTTTTCCTCTACCTCTTCGCTCATCCTGAATTAATAGTAATGCTAATCAGCTAAAAAAAAGATTCAAAATACAATATCACAACTCACAAACCTATTTGGTTACAAAAAAAAATGGAGAAGTTTAACCTATCTAAGATCATCGGAGGAAACTATTAAGTTACTAAAGGAAACAAACATAGAGCATTCCTAACTTAAAGAAACCACTACAAGATTACTCACTGTAATTCGGAAAGAGCCTTCATCTCCTTTGGTGGAGCCGTTGGATCAGGTCTGTCAGAGCACACGAAACTATATGGTTATAATGTGTTATAGGTAAGAAAAATTTCTGAAATATTGACTTGTAAGTAAAGCTTCTTGCTCTGTAGTATTTTTTTTACCTGTTGCTTTCTTCATCCTAGAATAAGACATGACAAATAAAACAATGAGAAAATTCAGAAGCTCCATATGAATGTCCAAGCAATAAGTAATTGGTGAGACTTGAAATGATCACGAGCGTTAGTTTTTAACCTTTACCTCTTCGAGAATTTTCTTGACCTGTTTGAGCAGATTCTTGGCACGATCGTTAGTTTTGAAATGATTACTGATAGGCTGCAATATGCGTAAGAAAACAGATTATAATTGTTAGAAAACTCAAAAAACTAATATTTATAACCGTATTGTTGCTACAGAAGGAAATGCTCACTTTCAGTATCTTATTCAATGCTTTTGCTAGAGCATTCTTCAGATCCTTAGGGTGCAACTTGTCGCTCTCATAGTCAGCGGCAATGTCTTCAAAGTTATTGAAGGTCCTGACATTTTAAAGATAGCAACTTACTTCGAGATAAACTGACCAAATACACACTTGTATACTGAGAAAATTTAACCAAAGGGGGAACAGAAGAAGAAACTCAAAAAAGGTCTAGAAAAAATAGTAAAAACTCACTTGTTACCGCCGTACTTTTCATCTCGCTCGACTGTGAACTCACTGAACCATGGTAGAATGATGTGTTTGACGTATTCCAAGCATGCGTTACCTTCCACAATCTTCGGAAGGCAGTAAGCTTTTTTCTTTATCTTCTCATTAACTTGACCCTACAAGTGACGGTCATTAAACAACATTCAATAACTATAAACTCCTCAATGATTTTTGAAGTGTCAAACTAGCTATTTTACCTCATCATCTTCCATGAAGATGGCAGATGAAGGATCACTCTTAGACATCTTTGTCTGCCCTTGTAGAAGACCAGGAAGCATATCTACAAATACATCAATAATAAAGATGGCAAGAATTAAACATTTGAAAAGATTCATCAGGAGAACAGAACAGATTGGGAGAAATTAACGGTGAGACAAGATGACAGGTTTGTTTCCCCTCTCAGACTTATCACAAAAGTCTCTTGTTAGCTCATTTACTGTTTGCTGATCCATCCCAAGCTGGCAAATATCTGCCTGCATAAGGTTTAAGAATATGTTTCAACAACAACCATATAAAAGTCAAAAGTTCGATGCACTTGTTATACAATTAAAAATACCTCGAGGAACAAAGGGTCTGCACATTGCATACATACGTACAAAACGTGAGCTGCACGGAGCTCATCTGTCTCACTAAGACTCACAATAGGCATACATCTGATAGGAACATAAAACATTTACATGAATGTCAATAATCATCACCATTAACCAATTCAGATCAAATCAAAAGCGTTAAATGAAAACAAGTTTATACCCTTTTATTTCGGAGAGGCTGTATCTGCAGGCAATGTCCATGACAAGAGTCCAGTACTCATCTCCCTTAGCATTAATTACATCGGATGACCATAAAAACTCTACATTCTCACTGTCCATCATCCCAGCAGCATGCAGGGCATGAAACATCTCCTCGTAATATTCTCCAATAACCTTTATTTTCTTCAAATCACGTCTCCACGACTTGCTGTTCATAAACGCAAACCAATCTGCGATCAAAATCTTCACTCGGCAACCAGCAGAAGTCAATTTTTTCACACTCAAAATCTTCATTAATCCCTGTCAAAAGGTAATAAATAGTCATATTTAAACGCACTAGAAGAAGCTAACTAAACAATACTATGAAACAAAGCGTAATATAACTCTACTCACCTGAGCGATATGCATCCTTCCTGATGGTTCAAAACCATCGTAGCAAACAGGAGTAGCCTTCTTAGCTAGAAGTTCCCTCAGCTCATCATCGTTTTTGCATTCCTCACCGACACTTTTAATTAGGTTGTATCTTCTTTCAACCTCCTCGCTTATCCTGCATCCATATAGAGCATCAAAATATGCTAAGCGAATAAGCGCTAATGACAACTCCAAGATTCAAAAACCCCAAGTAATGGTTCAAGATTCAAGAACCGAATGGTTCCATACGCAGATCATACGCAAGAAGATAGGGCAAAAAGAAAAAGAACTCTAACCCTGAGGACAAAGAAGACGCATGAGTTGGTGGTGCATGATCGGAAGGAGGCTCCATCTCTGAAAATTTGAAGCTGTTTCTGAAAACCAAATTAAAATACAAAAAAAAAAAACTGACTCAAATTGTAGCTTTAGCTTCACAACACACTCTTTTGTAAACCGACGAACAGTTTTATGAGTGGTCGTACTAGAGAAACGATAAGGAAACTAACGGAGAAGTTGATTGAAAAGCAAGACGATTAGAGCTGACCTATGAACCCCTCTCTGCGATTTGTTGCGTTTGGTAGAAGATAAAACAAAGCTCAGGTTTCTAGGGTTTTGTATGGTTTTTATACCTGTTTGTTTAGTTGTTAAACGATTTGGTTTTACATAGACCCAATAGTTTTATATTTATTTAGACCATATATTTTGCTATTTTTATTTTTAAAATAAAAACAATTACTCCTATATCCTCCTATATATTAAAAGAGAAGTCAATTTGACACGTGGCACTCACACAACACTTCTCAGAAGAATTCTAGCGATTCTGTTGGTTGATTTTTTAGAATTTATTTTTTTTGATTTATATTTACCATCGACACTACTAAAAAGGAAATCCATTTAAATACTTACCTTTTGTGTTTTCTCGATTCAAAGAATATCCTTTTGCGATCCTTTCTCTGATTAATTCATTAAATGCGCATTAAATATTTTAATCTATTTTAATTAATTTTTAAATCTATCAAATATAATAATCTTCTCTATTAAAAGAGAAGTACTAAATTTATCTACTATTTAGAAGTCATGTTGGACTATATCATTAATTATTTAATTTGACATATATTTGATTGTTACATTAACCATTCAAATATATATTATTTTCAAAATATTTTAATAGTTAAATAAATATTAATAATAAGTAAATTAAAATATAACAAAATCTGTTGAAAAATCTAACAAGATCTTACCAAAAAAATAAACATTTTTTTATAAAATAAATAATTTTTATTTTGTTATTAGATATTATTATAATTAAAACTAAAATATAAATCATATATTTAAAATTTTTAGTTATATATTTATAAAATGGTAAATATATCCACACAGATGTGCGGGTGAAACTCTAGTTCATATTAAATGTCTTACCTTATTTAAAAACTACATTACTTGCACAATAATGAAATTAAGCCAAGAATATTAATTGGTCGATCACTAATAATTTAATAGTCTTACTAATAATTAATACATGTATTAATAATTTTCCTTATTAGATATTACTTTCGCAACAATATAAATTAATAAAATATGTATTAATAAATTTTCTTATTACAAATACGGAAAACAATTCACTCTTGATATCATATTGATATCATATTGATTACATTGTTTAGTGTGATTTATCGATTTGTATCTAATTAGGTTTTTTGTTATTATTAACTTACCTTATCAATATTTAATATACAATTTCTAATATATAGTTTCTATATACAGTTTCTCATATGATTAATCGTATAGAATATATAATATTCTCAATAATTTATTAGAGAATATTATATTTATTAGCTTATCATGCAAGCTAAATCATTGAGAAATGTCCACCAATTTACTATATATAAGATATTCACAGTAGCAGAAACGAAGCCACTGAACTTTTTATGTTGATACTATTTTTGTTATTTATCATTCAGCTTTTATATATACATATTTCATCAGAGCTGACTTTTCTTTTGGTTTATATGCTGATACCCTATTATAACGATTTCACCACGATGCATGTAAATTTTTTTATCTTTCTATATGATTTGATTAATCGTAGATCTATTTGAATTATAATTCTTACTTTTTTAAATATGTTCATAGGTATTGTCTTTCTATTTAATGATTGTTTGTTAGAGCTTGGAAGGAGAAGAATGCTTTCATATGTATTTTTCTATTGGTTTTTAATTTACAATTTTAGTTTATATGTGCAGACCAACGATTATGACGTTTCCTCCTGTGGATCCATATGTACTTAAATCTCTCTTCACATTCATGTTATTCAGAGACATGAACATTTCAAATGATCATATCATCCAAAACACGTAAACTACAATGTAAGTTTCATGCTTTGTTACTTTCTCTATGTTTTTCAAATAATTATTTGCTTATACACTAAAGAAAAAAAATCTTTAATCAGTATTTCATTATAAAAGTTAGTATAACTTCTTATACATTTTATCAACTTAGTACTCAAATATGATTTTATACAATTTATCATATTATAAATGTATATCCTATAAATTCATATATGTAAACTATATAGTTCTTTTTTGTCATCTTTTTTTTTTGTCATCATAAACTATATAGTTCTCTATCAATTATAATATAACTTTATACAATTTATCACATAATAAATTATGTATATAATTCAGAGTTAGAATATGATATGTGTAACATTTTTGTATGTATTTCTAATACTAATGTTAGAATTAAATCGGTTATATACAAATTTCTATATTAAATATAAGTGATAAAACATAATTATTATATATTTCTATAGATTTACAATATATCAAAATCAAAACTATTTATTATTCTTTAACTTTATAACCATATTATGGTATTAGGAAACATATACCTTGTTGGTAAAGGCTTTTAATTAGTTAATTCGTTTATTAATAACTTGCCTTATTTTATTATCAATTTACTTGCGCAACTTTATACGATGATTAACTTATTTTGCCGTCAGTTACTTGTCTTAAATGGTATGTTAATTATTGCAAATTTACGACAATCAATTTTTAATATCTTTCTTTAATTGCTTCATGTTTATTAAAAGGAAACAAATATTACAAGAACCATAAGACTTTGTATATTTCAAGAGATGTCTTTACAAGAATTTTTATAACAAAATATTTCAGGAACCATAAGACTTAATGATAAAATATGATTATTAATTCGCAATTATTCTTTAAATTTGATATATTCTGAATTTTTTTATTATCTATAATTCTAAACGAAATAATATTTTTAGAAAGTATTTTTTTAAATATACATTTAACTGAAAATTTTAAAAGTTAAATTTTCGTGAAAATATATGTCTATTAAGTAAATTTCTTATTCTTTTATGATGTCATTTATTGGTAACTATATACATGTGATATTGCATTAAATGTGTATGTTCTTTATTTCCTAATTAGTTAATTCGGAAATATGATGATTACCTTATTTTGCTATCAGTTACTTGCACAAATTTATATGATAATGGAGATTTGAGTTAGAAAAACTCAAAACTATTATCCATTTAGAAAACCACAAATATAATGGTGATTTGAGATTTAGAAAAGCCAAAACTATTATCTTTATTATATATATATATATATATATAAATATATGGATCTTAAAAATGTAAATTATTATATATATACATTTGTTTGGTTTTTCTATTAACAAATAAATAACAGACTACAAACCATTTTTCAGTCTGTTTCAATAGCGATATGCAAATTTAATATTATTTTCATCTCGATAAAATTTGGAAATCTATTAAATTATTTTATATTGTACAATTGCTAAAACAATTGACACTTTTTTGCAGGTTTCTATGGGAATTTTTTAATTCATAATTATTCTTCTTATTTTATATTACTTATGAATTATGTTTAAATTTTTATCACATTTTCTATGGGATTGTGATATCTATAAGATTTTTATCACATTTTTTAATATGTCTCTGTCTCCTGTATATTTTTCTTACATTTGTTTTTTAATAGTTAACTTTTATTAAAAACATACTAATGATGTTAATTTTTTTTTACTTTAGTTAACTTTCATTTGTTTTATTCTTATATACTTTTTGTGACTTTTTTAGTTTTTGTTTCAGTTTAATATTGAATTTAGTTCACATACTTTATGTGTATATGTTTTAAAACATAATTTTTATCACTTTTTCTATGGGATTGTGATATCTATGAGATTTTTATCACATTTTTTAATATGTCTCTGTCTCCTGTATATTTTTCTTACATTTGTTTTTTAATAGTTAACTTTTATTAAAAACATACTAATGATGTTAATTTTTTTTACTTTAGTTAACTTTCATTTGTTTTATTCTTATATACTTTTGTGACTTTTTTAGTTTTTGTTTCAGTTTAATATTGAATTTAGTTCACATACTTTATGTGTATATGTTTTAAAACATAATTTTCCTTTTAAAAATTAAGCGACAAAGAGCCTAATTAAACCGATCCAAAAACAAATCGAACTGAATATAAATTGAATTGGACATAAACTACACTGAACCAGAATAAATAAGGTTTATTTTAGTTGAAAAAAATATATTAAAACCGAACTAAACAAACCAAACCGAAAAAGTAACGATTTGTCCACCCCTACTACATTCTAGAGATTTGCGCAAATCTTGTCTTAGCATTGAAACTCTCACTTGTTCCACTAACTCCCATATTTGAACTCAATAGATACTCATGTCTTAACATTATACTATACTTTTATACCCGCACAGGGTGCGGGTGGGTCACCTAGTATTTTTCTAATTATAGAGGAAAAAAATAGAATTTTTTTTTCTTGTTTATAGAAGAAAATTAGCAATGTTTATTGTAGGGAAAGAAATAAAGATGAAGTAAAGTAAATTTACCTATAAATATTTTTATAGAAAATTTATTGAAGTGTTCTTAGTCACGGTTTAGTTTACCAAACCGGTTCTAATGTTCAATATCAAGATACAGAAGCCAATCTCACCTTCTAAAGTGGATGTTGACTTGGTGTCCTGCTAATATATTGAAGGAACAATTAGATGTTTGCCTTACTACAGCTAGAATATGTATCCGGAAAGCCCCAGCTAGCCTATTGCTGCCAACTTTTCTTCTCCTCCTTTGGGTTCACCGGTGCATGTTGTCATGGTCTCTTCGGACCAAAATGTGGTAAGACTTCATTAGTCCCAAATTTATATTGTGCGTTACATGTTCGTTCAATGAAAGGAAAAAAAAACCATTAATTCTCTCTATTCGTGTTAGTTAGTTTTGTTTTGCAATATTTCTGTTCTGTTATTAGGGCTTTATCCTTCTATTTGTTCTGGAGTTGTAGCAATGGTAGTTCTGGCAAAGGAGAGACTGTATACACAATCCATTTCGCAAGAGGCTGCAGAGTTCCATGCAATACTTGAAACTACAGTTGCTGTTTATATTGGTGGTAGTGGTGGTACTATTGTTAATCCAAATGGCCATATGATTGGACTTGTTACGAGGTAATAAAAAAGCATTCTCAAATACAATCTGGACCTCTCTTAGATGCAGATATGAGATGGGTCATTAGAAACGGAAAGAGCTAACACATCACTGAAGTCTTCTTTAAACAAAGCTTTACTTGCAGCAAAATCTTTATGATGGACTGTTGGAATTGAATCTTTGATTAAACCTACAATGAGAAGATGGAATCAAGTGAAGAGAAGAAGTGAAAGCAAGAGAGCTTGCCACACAAGGAAAGAAGAATGAAGAGGTGACCAATGAGTCACGTAGGAGAAGAAGAAGCTTGGAGCGCAAGCAACGGAGGAAGAAGAAGAAGAAGAAACAACCAACGTGGACAGCAAGAAGTCAAAGGAGAAGAGAAGTGAAAGTGAGTTTGGTTGTGTAAAAGGATGTTACACAACAAGAAGAATAAATGTAAGTTAGTTTGGTTAAAAGCTAACTAAGTTAAGTTGTTAAGATAGAGTTGTTGAAGCGGTTGATGTCTAAGAGAAAGCTTGTTTGTAAGAATAGTCTAGTGTCTTAGGAACATAGACTAGAAGAAGTTGTGCATGTAAGGCATGTGTAGTAGTTAGTGAAGACTACACTATAAGTGTGTGTGTGTGTGTGTGTGTTGTTGTTGCTGTAAAAGGTATCCAAGTCTAATAAGAAAAAGTGTTAAAGATGTAGACATACAAAGTCTTCTCTCTTCTCTCTACAATCATAATTCCTGTGTAAAGAGATTAAAATGCGCTGATGTAGCTTCTGGATTCCTCTGCTTTTAAGTTGTAACACATCATACGTTCACAACTGTTTATCAGTTTTTTTCATACTGTGATACAATGTTTCTTTCTTAGCATTTAGCTCTTTGTCTCGTTATACGTTTAGCTTCTAAGCTATTTGTTGATCTTAGCTTGCATCAAAAGAATTTGTCGAAGAAGTGATATATATATTCCACTGATTGCAGCAAACATCAAGCACTAGCACCTTAGCAAGGAACAAGTGGATCATTACAAGATTTCATGAGGTATAAACCCAAAAGAAGAGAACGAGCTTACTGCAGATAGGCTAAAACAGTATAATCTTGTTCATATATGTATTATTGATTTTATATTGGTTTTATTTTCCTAAGACTTTTGAAGTTGCAAAACATTAAACCGAAACTTTGATTGAACTATTTAATCCGTTTTAGTATTCCTGTAATAGCTATAAAAAAAATTGTATATTTTTTATAAGTTCTCTTGACCCTGTTGGCCTGTTTCTAGGAAAAGAAAGAAAGATCTTTTCACCATTCCACCAATTTTGTTAGTTTTTTTTTTGTTTGCTGTTGTCTGAAAATAAATAAAAAGTGTAGTTCCTTTTCATATATATATATATATATATTATATATATATATATTTTAAAACCCTTCTTTGTTTAATCTTATAATCATATAATCATCCAAAACTAGATGCACAACATCATTCCTTTCTTTGTCTTTGTAGTTCTTGGATGTAAACAAACCAAAACATTTTTTGGGGTATAATAACTGAATATGTTTACTTTAGTATTGATTGTGATGCAAAGAATCGAGAATCAACTGCCAATCCAACTGTGAGCACACTGTTAAGAAAACAACAAACTAATGGAATATATTAGTACGCTCTTCTGGCAAAAGCAAATATTACAAGAAAAGGAGCGTTCTTGAGAAGACAAAGCAACATCGAACTGGGAAAAATTATAACAAAATTTAGAAAATGTATTAATCAGCTGAGAATTTTTTTTGTAGATATATACCATTTTTTGGCAGTAACTTAATTAGAGAAAAGAAAATCTTTTGAAGTTCTACAAAATTCTTTAGTTTCCCTATGGTAATGCTTTTGCTTTTGCTTTTCTTATTGTTTCCAATCTGCTTCCCACATGCATCATCGTAATAAATATATATATTTAACACACAATACATACACATATATGTACTAAAATATTTATGTGTAACGTAATAAACTCTCTAAGAAAATGAGTGTGTGTATGTATGTATGTATATGTATGAGTGTGTATTAGAAATGTGAACCCATTTGGAGTTGGGAGTGAGTGGGATGGAAGATCACATGCACTTATGCTCTCTCTTGTCCCTTTCCTCTTGGAGCTTTCATTTCTCGAAAACCTTCTTCTCAGTTTTTTCCTTGTGACACTACTCTAACCCCACTTCTTATTTTATTCCCAAAGTTTCTATTCGTGACATTATTTTTGTCAAGTCTATTCATGACATTTGTGGTGTGATGATTTTGAATTCCCATGCTCACATTCTCAATCATGCTTGGACAATAGCTGCAATTTCAGAAAATTTGTGCATGTTGTTTCCAAGACTATCGTAGCTGCCAAAACCGCGGTTTGATTTTGTGACGTCGAATAATATGGTAAAACTTCTATACGATAATCATTTGGTTTGAAACCTTAGATATTTTTATTTTAAAGGACTATATATGTTAAAAGGACTATATATGTTTACTTCTTATCGTATTGTGCATTGATTAATGTCTTATCTCTTAATATTGTAAAAAATCTCTTGAATTATTACTAACACCTCAAAAGGTGCAACTAGTACTATTATAGGGAGAGTATCATATAATATATCCAAACCGACGCGTATAAACTATAGTGAGTTTGCATGATATATAGATAAATGCGTATAAAATATTAATATGTTTGGAATTTTCAAAATTTAAAATAAAGAGTTGGAAGTGGGATTAATAGGGTGGTGTGGGTCTAGGGATTCTCTCCAATTCCACAATATGCAAAAGAATGTCACTTATCGTAATGAGTGATGTTCCTTGATTCATCTGAAAGATTCACTTGTTACATTCTATTTCTCCTCTCTTGTCTCTATCTTTTTAATTCTTATTACAGTATTTTAGTAAAATAAGCCAGTGACATTCTTTTGAACATTACTGTAGCAAATCTTAAGTACACCTAGAGAAAACCCTAGTGATATTTATATATATATATAAATATATATATATATATATATATATATATATATATCCCCTATATATTAATTGAGAAACATTTGAAAAGATGTAACCTCAAGTTTGTATTAATTAAAAAGTAACCTTGCTTAGTTGTCAATCAATTAGCATATCAATTAAACTGACGTGGCAGCTTTAGGTTCAATTGAAATTTGCTAGGGAAAAATAATTAGAGACGCATATAACGCATGTAACATAGTTTATATATTTATATATATCGCACGCATGTAATGGAAGAAAAGGAAAATATACGATTTTATAACGATTTGCATATATTAACTATAATAACTTCATTCCTTTTAATTTATGGAAGTGTATATGTAAAATGGAAAATACTTAAATTCAAATAATCATAACGTAATTTATAAATCATTGGTGTAAAGTTTTGTTACACAAATATGCAAATAATCATAAAATCATATGAGTAGAAACCTCATTTAATAAATATCCATATTAA
>CAKOAT010208487.1:529058-583089 GCA_932364175.1 Eruca vesicaria subsp. sativa
TAACCAAAATATAAAAAAAAACATAGCAAGAGAAAAATGGAAGATAAATAGGATTGACACGTGAACGTAAACTTCTCATAACTGGAAGATAAATAGGATTGACACACGTAAACTTCTCATAACCATAATTAATTTTTAAATTGTTAAATCATGATATAAAACTGAGTTAATTTTTAATTTGTTAACTTTTATTTTTTTTTTTTTTTTTTTAAATCATTATGGCTATGTTAAATCATGACAATAATTAATTTTAAATTGTTTATTTGTATTCAAAAAACTTAAAATATTGCTTTTAAAAATAATTTTAAATTTAACATAATTTTTTAGAAAATTATTTTTTAAAAATATAATTTTTTAAAAATATAATTTTCTTATATTATTAGACAAATAAATAAATTATATTAAATTAGCTTAGAAACTTTATATATTTTAATTGCAAATATTTTACCAATTGCTTCTTTAAAAACATTAGGGAACTTGCTATACTCTACCAATCAAGCCCAGTGACACTCCATTTATTTTCCATCACTCGAACACTGAAAAGTAAAAAGGTATATGAAATCAGATCCATTAAATTCTAAGATTTGATTTACATTTCTAATTAAAGTTTTTTTTGATCATACGTATAGATAATTATATAAAAATTCCAAAATTCTAAAATTTCAAATACATACAAAAACAATCATATGTAAATTTTAAATTTGTGAATATTAAAATTTTATATTTTAATTACATATATTCACCCTGCGCAAGGCGCAGGTCTTATCCTAGTATATAGATATAGATAAAGTTAATGAATAGTGGCACAAATAACAATATTACAAATAATATAAAATAAAGAGCTTCAAAACATCTGTCAAGAATCTTTGTGCTTCAATCTATGAAAGTTAAAACAGTAATAATAGCTTCAGTAGCCAACAGCTCTTTGTATGTACACTGCTGGCTTCAGAAGGATTCTCTTTTAAAGAAACAAAGAAAGAAAACAAAAATCAAAAGAGGTTAATCAAGAAAGATATGTTTGGCTACTGTGACCAGAAGAACAAGATGCCTATCATCAGCTCTCCCAATACCAATCCACTGGTCTCTCTCTCTCTCTCTATTTTCCCTTTTGCAATTGCATTTTATCTCTCTAAATAATATGACTCATTTATATTTTGTTTCTTAGCTTTTGGATCCGAATATTATCCCTTTGTCCTCTCTCTATTCTCTTTGCCTTTAGTTAAAACCACACGATCTAAACTTCTTCTTCTCTCCCTCTCTTCTCAGGCTAGTATGCAGAGCAAGAACATGATTGTCGCTCCCTCTCATCAGCAGCAGCAACAACAACAGCCACCGCAACTTAAGTGCCCTCGTTGCGATTCATCAAACACAAAGTTTTGTTACTACAACAACTACAGCCTCTCTCAGCCTCGGTACTTTTGCAAGGCTTGCAAGAGGTATTGGACACGAGGTGGGACCCTCCGGAACGTTCCTGTAGGCGGTAGCTACCGGAAGAACAAACGTGTGAAGCGACCAGCAACCACAACCGCTGTCTCCACGGCCTCCATGATGACTTCTTCATCCCCTAATAACCCTCATGACCATCAGATATCCCAATTCTCATCCATGAATCATCATCCTTTGTTTTATGGTTCATCAGATCAAGTGAGTGGTTGTAATAACCTTCCAATGATTCCTAGCCGTTTCAGCAGTGATTCTTCAAAGACTTCTTCATCAAATGGTTTAGAGAGTGAGTTTCTCTCATCATATGGTCTTAACGCTGTTGGATTAGGGCTTCCACACAATATGAGTCATGACCAAACCATTAATGGTAGCTTCATCAACAACTCTACAACAAACAAACCATTTCTTCTCTCGGGTCTATTCGGGTCCTCGGTCTCTTCATCTTCCTCTACTCTTCTCCAGCATCCACACAAGCCTATTACCAATGTTAGTGAGATGATGGGACAGTCCCATCTCCAAACCCTAGCATCATTTCAACATGTTGGAGGTAACACTGAAGATATGAACAAAGAAGGGAAGCTTGATCAGATCTCTGGGAACATTAATGGGTTCATGTCATCATCATCATCTTTAGATCCTTCAAGCTACAACAACATGTGGAACAATGCAAGTGTTGGCAATGGAGCGTGTCTTGATCCGACAAATAATGACGTTGGATCCCCACTTACCTCCTTGATGTAAACCAGAAATTTATTGGTTGTAGGATCTATAATTAGTTAGGGTTTCACATCTTCATCATTTTTTTTTTCTTTCTGTTTTGAGATGAGAGAAGAAGTTTGGATCAGAGAGATAATTTCAGTGGCAATGTTGATCTTAGCCTCTATAAAGCTCCCTCGGATCCTATTCATCTCACCATCTCCATCATCTTCCTTCGCGTTTCTCAAGAAAACATAAGGGGCTCAAAATTGGTTCAAGTTTTACTATGTTCGAAGGTAAATTTCTAGTGTATGTACACGTACTATGGTCTTGAATTCATCATCTTTTTCCATATGTAATTCTAAGTTCCACCACATGGACTGATGTTTTTTTTCATTGGGGTTGGGAGGGTATATTTGAGTTTTTAAGTTTTATATCTTTTTAGTGTCCCATTTCTTCTTTGGTGAGGCTTTCGTCATTGGGTATACAAACAGAAGGATGGGTGTGGTTTTGTGTTGTTATTGAAAGACTATGTTATAACTTTGGTTATTCATGTATGAGTTATGTTATTAAGGTTCTTTTGGATACTACATGTATTATGTATATTATATTATTGCATATACATATATATAATCACGATAGATATGGGACGATACGAAGGTACTTGTGGATAGTTTGAATTGTCCAAAAGAAAAGTGGCATTTAGCTAATGTCAAATGAGAGATTCATGAATACGAGAAAATTCGCAGAAACGACATTAATGGATACAACTACTCGCCCAAAAAAAAGTATACAACTAGACTAGTCGAGACATGTATACAACATATATATGTACTGTACATCTATATATTTAAGCCGACAAAGTAACAAACATGGTTACAATACAGATGTGATCTCCATTCCCCAACTCAATAGTTATGTCATAGTGATGATTTTGTTCTTTAGCATTTTGGCTACAAGCCTACAAGTCATGGTTCCATGTATGTACAACCAAGCTATATATATATGAACACAAGTTTTGGTCCAGACTTGGAGTTTAGCGAGGTGTCTTTGTAAAGTGGGCACGAGTTCGTTACCAGTTTCTTCGTATCATTTTCTCGGCAATGTTATATTCTTTTCGTGCACGAGTGGGAGATTATATTTATTCGTCAAACATTTAAGTCCATCAGTAATGTTTGGGACACATGTAATCGTTGTTGTGTGGATAATATACTATCGAATTTCAATTATCGCAAAGAC
Organism: Eruca vesicaria subsp. sativa; assembly: GCA_932364175.1. NCBI lineage: Eukaryota > Viridiplantae > Streptophyta > Magnoliopsida > Brassicales > Brassicaceae > Eruca > Eruca vesicaria. Next base: position 532,437 of record CAKOAT010208487.1, read on the forward strand.
TGCACAGACTGTCATATGTTCCCTCCTTGGTCTTCCTAGCATCTACAGATAGAGCGTAACACGGCAGTACCACGTATGCATTGAAGCTCATGGAAAGCATCAGACAAAACTTCATGCCATTTTGACCTGATTATTTATAGATTTGATGCTTTTAGCGATCTGCATATACGTTTTTCTGAGTGGTTTAATATATTTTCTAACATCTTCAAAAAATCAAAAAGCAAATGATTCTTGTTTTAGTGCTTATAGTAATTAAGTTATGCTTGATGAAATGTAAGACAAATGAGGAACGTTAAACCACAATATATAGGTCGCTGAGGTCGATAATAATTTAAGAACAGAATCTACTAACCATGAGGTAAAAAACTATGAGCTTTACTTGTTACAATCCTAAAACATGAAGTTATGAAGCAAAAAAACATGAATAAAGGTGCAAACGCGGAGCCTTTGATTTTAGTCATGTGACCAAAATAGATAACTGGTGAAATCTTGTCTTTGATAAGTTCTTAATACCATAAAGATAAGTATATGATACACAGCCCAAATTAGTTCACACTAACGGGCTGAATAAGTTAGAGCCCAAATATTTCTCAATATATAACGAGCCTTTGGACTGTTTATGCGTAGACTTGTATTTTACTTAGTCAACCAAATGATTGAAGATTTTTTCGCCTTGATATTATATGTCGACGTGTAGATAATTCTAGTTTACCAAAGATTTGAGTTCGGACCAAAAGGTCATATTATGTCCCAGTCATCTGGATGCTGAGTTCAACATTTTACTCGAAGAAATAAATAATTGTTCTTTGAACAGTTATTAGATATCGTTGGTAGGACTCAGTTTGTTTTCGTTGCAAAACCTGTATCATTTATTGCGAGACTAGAACCATAGGGAACAATGACTCATCACAAGTGTGGAAAGGAAATGCTCTAGCAACAACATAAACAAGACAAGGTACAACACAAGTTCACCAATTTCTACTCAATAATCATATATTTTCAAAAATACCCAAGCTTTTAAACCGTAATTGGGAAGACAAAAGGAATAATGGAAAAAGAGTAAAAAATAAATATTTATTATCCCTATGATTTTAAATAAGTGTCACTTTGACATTTTTCATAAAAATTAAAAAATTAGCAGAAATATATGTAAGATATTATTAGTTATATCTCTCTGATCAATAATAGTTGAGATAAATAAAATTATTTATAAAATTAATGCAATTTTCAAATAATTTTTAGTTTAAAGTAGATATAATTTGCATTAGAATTGTAAAATGCTACTTTTTATAATAAAAATGTTAAAATGACACTTATTATAAAACAGAAGAAGTATTAAGTAATTTTTTTTCTTTTAATCTAAAATTTTTTCACTATGTAAAAGAGGCCAACAAGTTAAAAAAAACAAGGTCACTTTGTGATTCCAATCAAATGTTTTACACCTTTTCATAATTTTTTTCAGTAATTCAGTCAAATCACAAATTGATAAAACAATAATTTTTCCGAAATTTCATAAAAGTTTTTACAGCGAACAGTAACAAAGAACACTGACTGAAATAACTAGAATGAATTTCCATGAAAGTTTACATCCAACGACGGCGCGTGTGTTTCAATCCCTAGTGTAAGAGCGTGAGAAAACTTAAAAAAAGAAAGAGACTAAAAGAGCCAATACATTTTCTTTCTTCTTACCAAACCACAAACCAAAGCTTGTTTAAGCAAACAGTACACACACAATCTCTCTCTCTTTCTCTTTCTCTCTCCTATGGAGAACTCGCCGAGACACAGAGATGCTCCATCTCCTCGATGCCACAACAACAGCAACACTGAAACCAACAAGCCACAACCCACAACTCCGACCCGAAACCTAACTCCAAGATCCGAACCCGGAAACTCCTACCCGACAACTTTCGTCCAAGCCGATACTTCCTCCTTCAAACAAGTCGTCCAGATGCTAACCGGATCCTCAGACAGACCCAAACACCACAACAACGGATCCTCTCCTAAACCCGACCCGACTTCCCAATTCTCAATCCCACCAATCAAAGCCGTCTCCAACAAGAAACACTCCTCTTCCTCTTCTTCTTCAGGGTTCCGTCTCTACGAGCGTCGTAACTCGATGAACAACCTCAAAATCAACCCGGTTAACCCGGCTTTCTCGACCCGGAAACCCGAGATCCTCTCTCCAAGCATCCTCGACTTCCCGTCTCTCGTACTCAGCCCCGTCACTCCTCTTATACCCGACCCGTTTAACCGAACCGGGTCTTCTAACCAGAGCCCTGACGAGGCCGAAGAGAAGGCTATGAAAGAGAAAGGGTTTTATTTGCATCCGTCTCCGGCGACGACTCCAATGGATCAAGAGCCTCGTCTTCTTCCTCTCTTTCCAGTGACTTCTCCTCGAGGTTCAGGTTCTTCTACAGCCTAATTTTTTGTGTGTGATCTTTAACTATGTATTATTTAATGGGAATTAAAATGAATCCTGATGAGAATTATTATTTTACGAGGGAAATTTGTAATTCTGAGATGAGATGTTTTGCGATTTGAAAATTATCGCCTTCGATTGTTGTATCTCTAATATATTATCTCTATATGGTTTTTGTTGATTTTGAATATGCTCATGTTTGGCTTGTTTTTACTTCGTTTTTGATGAGTTTATTCCTCCCAAATGTACAATTAATGGGAAACAAGTCATGATTAAGAAAATTTAATGAGATAATAGATGGATACTAGTTGAAAAATGTGCTCTGCGGTTTGTTTGTATTTCTTTAAAAAAAATTACTGTCGATGGTGAAATTTTTACTGCGACAAATGTACTATTCAAAGTACACAACCAGTTACATCATTCAAAACTTTTTTTCAGGAGATCAGGTTATGAAGAAATTGGTCTTATAGCGAAACCAAGTTGTGATTAAGAGAGATAATGAATTAATAAAATATGGAATTAAACTAGTTGTAGATTTTTTTTTTTTTTTTTTTATATGTTTCATTTGTTTACTATCAATGGTGAAAATTAACTGAAATAATACAAATTTAACACAATCAGCTGCAGCCTCCAATTCTTTTTCCAGTAAACTAGTGATGAAGAGATTGGTCTAACGAATTGGTCCAGTTTTCTTTTAGATTTAATTGTTCTTGATGTAAAGGTATCTCCTACCCAAACCTATTTTCTTCCCTATAATTTTCATAAAAATAGAGTAGTTCTAAAATGATTTTTGTTTTAGTGGTTCACTCTAAAATAAAGTTACTCTATTATAGAGTAGAAAATAAAGAAATATCATTTTTCACTCTATTTTAGAGTAAATATATGATATTCCTCTATTTTCTACTCTATAATAGAGTAACTTTATTTTAGAATGAACTATTGGAGCAAAAATCACCCTAAAATAGAGTTACTCTATTTTTATGGAAATTATAGAGGAGAAAGTAAGTTTAGATCGGAGATGGTATAAAAGTAACAACTGAAAATAAAATAGATAATTTTTCGTAAAAGAGATATTTTATTTTCTTCTTTTCGGTTAGAAAATGAGACTTTTCTAGGAAGAAACGAGTAACCCGGATAAGAAGGAAGAGAGTGGGCAAGGAATCTTGATCATTATTTATTTTAATTTCCTTTGTTTCTATTTTCTTTTATTTCAATTTCATGATTTGATAGACTTTTGAGATGTACACATTTACCTATATTTTTGCCTAATGATGATATATATAGTTTTTTTAACCATCTTGGACGGTAATTTTTGGGTTACAGGTTTACTCCGTAGTCCGTATGGTTGCAGTTTGATACATTAGATTACAATATAATTTGGTCACTGTTTGGATATGGTTTATTGGGTCAAAATCTTGTGTAAATTTAATGTTCAATTATAGTTGAGAATGAACAAAGGTATATGGATTGGGAGGTAATGGGCATATGCAAAAGAGCATGGCCCCATTTGGTCAAATTTATAGGTTTTGAAGAAAAAAAGTGGAGAAAATAATTAGACATGTTGAAACTTTCAAATTTCAGGTATTTTAATTGGTTGCTTAAATAAGACGTGGTCTACAAAAGCAATTAACAATTAATACAGTATGAAATGGTCCGACTTACATTAAACTCGACTCAATCTCACATTTGGTGTCTACCTCTTTCTTTCTCTCTTTAAAAGGTTGAAAATTCTCATGTGAAGAGAGTTGATGTTAGGGGCCCACTTCCACTATTAGTGGTGCCACTGAGAGTGATTGCGGTTGACCATTTACATTTTTTTGTTTCTTTATAAAATAAGTTTTTAAACTTGTTTTTGGATTTCCTAGTATGAAAGTTAGGACCGTAAATCCAGAATCTGTTACATATCAGAAAAGTGGAAAACACCTTGTAAAATTCTGATGTAAATAATAGCACTTGCACTACCTTTTTAACTCTTTAGTGAAACCAATCTCTTTGATATTACCCACTACAGTCTACGATCCAATCCGTTTTTATGATGACGTTCTTAAATTCCTTAAATATGTACATTATGGATCAAGATTTTATTACAAGTACTTTCTATATTTAGAATACGAATATATTCTAAATATTTACTAGTAACAAAAGATTGTTAAGTTAAAAGCAATGCAAGAAAAGTCAGAAAGTAATGGAGATGTGGTGTGAACATCAATAATTTAGGTCTCGGCATTTTATTCGTTAAATTTGATTCTATCCGAAAATTCTGGATATCCGTAAACTTTTGAATCAAAATAATTACTAAAAATTAGTATCCATTAAAATTGAAGCAAATCACAATATTAAAATTTTGGAAAGCGGATATTCGATCCGATCCAAAAATATATAAATATATGTATATATTGGTTATATTAAAAAATTTAAATGTATAAAATTATATAATTATTATTGTAGTTCATGATTTTGAACAATTCCATTCACATTATTACTTATATAAAAATATTACATAAAAAGAGAGAAAAATTATGACAATTATATTTTTTTCTTAAATTTTGTGTTATTATAATTGTAACTTAAACTTTAAAAAATAAAAATATGTAAATTCACTAGTTCTTTTAATTTTTATTTTATATATATCATGCAAAAAAATATTTTTACAAAGAAAATCTGTATCAAAATTTTAAAATTATTTGTATTAATCAAAATGGATGAGATATCCGTAAATATCCGTAAATATCCGCAAATATCTATTTATTTTCCGGATATTCATTTTTTCAGATATCCGTATTTTTCGAAGTAAATCAAATACAAAAATTAGATATCCGTAACATTCGAAGCAAATAACAAATACCTTGAAAAATCCGGATATCCGATCCATGTCCACCCCTACCAGTAATGTTTCAAAGTTAGGTTCTCATCTCACTTCAAAGTCTTCTTTGGTTCCTTTATATTTAATTAAATGACTTTGGAAAAGGACCATACAGTGCTGAATGTAGTAGTGCAGATGTGCAGGTGGGTCTTGACGTCTTGTGACCATGATACTATACATTTCCTCAGACAACCAAACAAATTATAGTTTAAGACGTTTGAGTATTGTACATACGACAACCAAAGGAGTCCTCAGGTCACATGATGGAGATGGACCCAACATTAGACGTTTTCGAGAGGCTCTATAAGTATGTAATTATATTATACACCTACACAATCTGCTAACAAAATCAAATTATATTTGAAGTAACCCAACTCCTGTGTATAACGCCGGCTAGTTCCACAGCTATTAAAAATGCTTTCATTTTATAACTGTTGTGTGTGAATCAGTGAATGTAAATTGTTTTCAACTCAAATTTACTTGTTAATAACAAGAACTGATGTAATTTATCCTCACTTTCAATAATTATAATATCATAAACACTATGTTATTTAATTTGAGATATTACAAAACACTTCTCCTAACCATGAAGGTGCATTTTAGTTTGGGTTTTGATGGGTTTTTTTCTATCAAAAAAAACTTTGAACTGAGATCCCAACCCAACTGAACCACCAAATATTTTTTTCTAACCAATGCATTTTTCACTCTTATCACGTCATTGCGACAAAACCTCCTGTTTTGATATGTGATCATAGAAACAATTGACTTACAAGAATGTATGATATGTCATTCATGATTTCAAAGTTTCATGTGGATATATCCAAAAAAATTGGACTTGGTTTAGAAATTTAAGCATGAAGCCATCATATGGTTTCTCATAAATCCAAGGTTTTCTGCAACATTTTGTTGCTAAACATAAGAGATGTTATTTCGTTTGCTAGTCCGATCGAGTTGGATGCATAAACTAACAAATCTGAACTAAATAACCAAACATTTGCTGTGTTTGTTTCGAGATAAAATACAAAAGGAGAGATAAATGAAGAAAAGAGGTTCCAACTTGGGCCCTCATTTTTAAAACATATGCTTAATTGTACTAAGAACATCATGATGTATATAATAGACAAACGGAACTTAAATATATGAACGAAACAAAACATAAGGACAACAACAACAAAGGAAAATAGGCGATATATCAAAGAATCAAAAGCTTATATATGCATCATGATGAAATAAAGAAACAAAAAAAAAAGTAAAAAGTAAACATAAAAAGAATCATACGTATAACATATAGTACGTTAAGAAATAAAAATCATTAACGATCAAGAATGAGGAATGGATGAAGATCGAACCATGTTGAATCAAATCCTCCTCTCTATCATTTTGTTTCTCATTTAGCGTACCTATAACAACGCGTGATCGCACTGCATCCACGCCTGTAAGGATTGTTCCTTTTCCTCTTCTTGCAATCATAGTACGATCGGCCACGTCTATTGCAAGGAACATTGTTCTTTTTGAGTGCATCGTATCCAATGTAACGACGTCCTCTAGCAAGTTGACGACGGCTTGTCTCTGAATCCATTAGAGATTCGAGCTCATCGTCGTCTCCGATGCAACCTTCCCCGTTGATGCAAGATTTAGTCAATGGATAGGTTGCATTGACGGATTTAGCTACCATAGCTAAAACCAAGAGGCCAAAGATGAATAACAACTTGACACCACCCATTTTTATTTTGTGTAGATGAGTTATATTATTACTCTTGTGCTTACGTTTTTTTGGGTATCTTCTACGCCCTTCCTTGTGAAAGGAGAGGGAGAAATAGAAGTATGAGAGGTTGTGCAGAAGAACAAATGAAAGTTTGGTTTTGTTGAGGATAAAGAAGGGTTATTTTGTGGTCGTTAATTCTGTTACTTTGAGGGTTTTAACCTCTTTTTCAGGTCTTATTTTGTCCATCTTTTTAGCTTGGTGGTTAAATCTGTATTTGTTAAAGTTATATTTGGCTCTCCTCTTTGATCGGCTAACTAACTTTGTTATGTTATTATTAGCATGTAAACGTTTATCATCAGTATTGTAATTTTTTTTTTAAAAAAGCTTAAGATTGAGTGGGATAACGTGTGGATCCATTGAATCTTGGTTCCAAAAAATGTACGGATCATAGGATCTATGGATATCCGGTGAAAATCTCTCAACTCGAATCTTTAAATAAAATAACAATACATCCGTTTCATTATAGATGATGTTTGGGATAGGTAATTGTTGTTGTTTCATAATAGATAAAGTTTTCACGTCTAGGTAACTTTAATTTTTATCAAAATTTTGTGTAAACAATTGCATTTTTACTATTTTTGTTTATAATTAAATAAATTAATTTTCAATTATATTTTCAATAAATCTTTTTTAAGTAAATTTCTTAATGTGTGTAAAAAGCGAAAAATTTCATCTATTAAATAAGAAAATAGAAGTCAATACAAAATATCGACATCATTCATGAAAGATATTTCATCTCTTTAATTATGGTGGTTAACAAATTGTAAAGAGAAGTTGTGCTGGTATATTTCCATTCGATTGCGTGCATAGTTTGTCTTTGTTTTAAATTCCAAAGGGTCCTCCAATCTATAACAAAAGAGACGCGTCATTTTTGAGGTGATGTCTACTGTCTGGTGACAAATATTGGGATTTGTTCACATATCAATTTCTAACTAAACTTGTCTAATATAAAATTAAGATTTGGGTGAAGATTTTCGTGGGAAACAGTTTCTCTCATCTCTTATTCTCTAATAGTCTAGATTATCATACATGAGTGTAACAAATAAATAAATAAAAAACAATTGGTCGTGGAACTCCGAGCAGCAGGTACATGCAATTTCCACAATCCATGATCTACAGTAGTTCTAAATGGAACATAATATTCAAAGAATATGAGATTGGTCAACATTTTATATTCCATCTGTTTCAATTAATGTCATTGTAAAGTAAAAAACTAAAATATATCTTATGATTTCAAAATAATTCTTATTAGTTAATTTATTTTATTTCTAACTAAATTAAAACAATAAATACTACAAAATTTTAATAGTCATATAAGAGTAAAATCAAATATTATTTTTTTGTTTGACAATCTGACTGACATCTAGATTGTTGTTTTTTTAATTTAATTAAAATAGGGAAAATTTCACTTTTAACTTCCATTTGATACCATTATTCATGTTTAGATGTATAGTTTCAAAAATACCTAAGTATCAAATTTTATTAAGGAGACAAAAAATATTATATCCCTTAATTTAGAAATATAAATAATTATATAAATAAATAAAAAGTAAAAATATTTTTTTTTTTAATATTTTCGAATTATAACTTTTCAAATTCGAAAATTTTAATGTTTTTCAAAATTTCGAATCATTTTTTTCAAATTCGAAAATACTTTTTAAACTATTTTTATATTTTTATTTAATTTTTAAATATCTATTTATATTTTTATTAAAATTCTAAACCTTAAATCTAAACTGTAAATCTAGATTAGGTAACTTTAGAGTTATAAGTATTTATTTGCCTCTTAATAACCAAATGTAAATATGATTAAAGTAAATATGAAAAAAGGTATTAAGAAAATGCTAGTTTAAGTAATATTTCCTTAAAAATATGTGTAGTTATACTGAATATTCTATAAACATCATTTTTAACTTTAGTACTTTCGACGTTTACTGACAGTCTAACGACAATGTTATAGTAAAACAAAAATTATTTTCGTATAGTTTAAAAAGATATAATAATTGTAATAACGAAACAGAAATTAATAGCCTTCAAAAACATACTACAAATGTCTGGCCTGTTTGTTTTTTCCTTAATCCGTTTATTCTGTAGATAAGGTTTGATATTAACTAAAGTCATGACAGCAGAATTAAAATATAGGGAACGTTTTGCTTTCACGTCAAGGAATATATAAAAGTGGGTAACTTTCCTCCGGACTTTCTGTTAAATTAGTTAATTTATTAGCAAGTTTAATAAAAGTCACTGAAGAAAAATATTTACAATGGAGAAAAAAAAATCTTTGGAGGAGTTGATTCAAACTGTTGGGCACTTAACTATTACAAGAAGTTGACAAAAAGAAATTATTATTAGAAGTGGAATAATGGATTAGATATGTATCCACTCCTGCTTCTGCATCTCCATCATCATCATCCATCCATTCAGCATCATCATCATTATCATAATCAGCCACCTTTCTACATTGTCTGTTTCACTACTGAGCAATCTATCTCCTCTCTTTCTCTCTCTTCATGTGATACACTTTGCTTGGCTTCTTCTACCTTTACCTGTTCTTGTCTCAACGTCCGTACGTTAAAACTTCTTCTGGTAAATTCCTCTCCTTCTTCTTCTTTGTCTTTGGGTTTCCTTCTAAAGATTCTTTCTCACTTCCTAGTTTCTTCTCTGATGTGTGTATTCTTCTTTCTCTGTTAACTCCCTAACTACTTTAGAGATTTTATTTTGTGGATTTCATTAAACTCACCCAAAGCTTTGTAACTTTGGGCTATAACCAGTTCAGCTCTAATAGAGTTTTCTTGTAGACCAAATACATGAGTTTGTTGGATCACTACTTTGTAATTATTACTGTGTCTGGTTCTTAATCTTCATTTCTAGTGTTTTATGACAAGTCCTTGATCTTTGTTACTTTTCAATAGTAGTCTGATTCCAGAGAAGATGGAAGCTTGTACTAGAAAATCACCTAAGAGTAATGCTAATTCAGCTAATCAGAAACAGAATCCTAATGTTCTTGTAGAGGTAAGTAAAAGCCACCTTGTTACTTCAAGAATCTTACTGTTAAACAACACAACTAATGATGTTTTTTTTTCTTTCTCAGGTAAACAACATTGAGAACCAGCTATGGACGTTAATCAACTCAAAAGGTATATTGCATCCAGATGTTTCAAAACTATACACTAAAGCAGGTTTGACCTATGAGCAAATCTTTAAAAGCAATCTCCAACAAGAAGAGCTTCAAGAAGTTGAGTTCTGTCTCTGGAAACTTCACTATAAACACATAGATGAGTTCCGTAAAGGCGTCAAGACAGATGATCCTGCCAAGCAAGAAACTCATACGAAAGCATTCAAGATGTTTCTCTTAAGAGCCGCCGATTTTTATAAGAGTCTGATCTCCAAAGTTAGCGAGGAATCTGGATTCTTATGCCATCGTTTCTATATTTGTCTTGGTGATCTTGAAAGGTATAAAGAACAGTATCTGAAAACACATGAACATCCTAATTGGTCAACAGCAGCTAGTTACTATCTTGAAGCTGCAAACTCTTGGCCTGATAGTGGGAATCCTCATAACCAGGTAACTTAATTAGTCTCTTTTTCTTTTTAGTATTCAGCATTTTAAGTGTGTTTTTTTTTCTGCATTTGTGTAGCTAGCTGTGTTGGCTACTTATGTTGGTGATGAGTTCTTGGCTTTGTACCATTGTGTGAGAAGCTTAGCTGTGAAAGAACCTTTCCCTGGTGCTTCCAACAATCTTCTTTTGTTGTTTGAGAAGGTGATTGTTTCACTGATACTTTCTCTATTACCTGTAGTTATGATTGTGTTTGTCTTACATTGCTCAAAATACTTGTCTTGATTACTGCAGAACAGATCTTCTCAGTTGCAGTCTCTGTCTACTGATGCACAGTTTAACTTCTTAAACCCATCAGAGAGAAGTTATTTCTCAAAAGAGAAAGGAGACTTGATGTCTGGAACTGATTTATGGCCATTGATGGTTCGAACTATTAGTTTCTTTTTCCTCAATTCCAGGTCAGTTTGGATCTTGAGTAACACTTGAAGTTTTACAGTTTCTGTTCATTTAACTCAACTGTTCTTGTCTTAATCCTTTCTGGTTTGTTTCAGTTTGGATGACTTTGGTTTCTCATTTGCATCAACTATAAGAGAAATGGATGCAGCGTTTGCAGTTGATGATAAGAACCTAGAAGCCATGTTGGAGTCTTATCAAGTTATGAACTCCTCAAGAAAGGGACCTTATAGAATCCTCCAACTTGTTGCAGTTTTCATCTTCATCTTCCACAACTTAGCTAAAGAGGAAGTAAAGATAACAAACTTAACCTTAACAATGGTGTTCATTGTCATGGGGAGAGTTGTTGAGAGATGTTTGAAGACAAGTCCCTTGGATTCTTGTCCTCTCTTACCTGCTCTACTTGTATTTCTAGACTACTTACCGTTTCTGCTTGACAAGACCGAAGAAGAAGAATGTAGGTTTGATGAGGAGAGTGAGATTGCAATATCTTACTTCTTTGGAAAACTTGTTGAGTTCTTGAACCAGTTAAAGGTGAAAGACCAAAACTGTTCTGCTCTTTGGGAGGATCATGAACTGAGGTCACTGGCTCCTCTTGCTCCTATACATCTGCTTCTAAATTTCTCAAGTCATATGGAACTAAGAGAGAGTTTTGATAAAGGAAAGGAGATTCGTCTTCAACGGATTTTAAATTCAGCTATTAAGATCTCAAGTAGACAGAAGAAGGGCTCTCAAAAGTGGTTAGTCTTTGACAAGCAAGGGACTTGGTCCTACTCAACTTCAAGTGCATTGCTATGCAAAGAAGAGAGAAGTAACAGAACATGTGTTGCTGTAGGAACTCTTGAGAATGAGAGTGAAAGATCTGTGCCTGCAGAAGAGGAAGAAGTCATTCTTCTAAAGCCGCTTGTAAGGTCTCAATCTGCACCAATCTCTTCTTCTGGCATTGCAACAAAGCCACTCAGCTCAGATAACCCAACTTCATCTGATGAGAGCCTAAAACGTACCTCATCACTCATTGTGAACAGCCATAACCCACAGGGTACTAACTCTGAAAGCTTCAGCTTGATGCAAGGTCTTAAGAAGACAGAACCGGAACTAGAAGAAGGCACAGTCTCAGGAAGACCTCCATCACTAAGCGCGTGGGTAGTTGACAAGAAGGAAGATAATGGGAAATTTGGTTTGAGTAAAGCAAATGGGTTAAGCTCTATTGATGAAGCAAGTCCTGTTACATGCTTTGATAGTCTCTCAACTCCTACTCCATCTGCTCCATTACTTCCTGAAGACGCTTCTTGGTTTCATGATGGTGTTAGTACAAACCAAGCAGAGAGCTTCTATGATCAGACAAGACATATGGAACCACCTGGTTTCATGAAGTCATACACAAACACGCCACTTGTTGGGATGTCTTCTTCTGAATGGTTACGTAGGTACAGAGAGAGTATGAATCATGGACCAGCCTATTCCTATCAAGCTCAGGGGACAGACAACTTCTTGGCTCATGGTTCTTCCAAGTTCAGTCTGTTAGCAAGGTACGGGACACCAAATGATCAATCAGTGATCACTTCGGAGAACTCAATGTTTCATCCTCAGCTTTACAATGAATCTAGAGGAGAGAAGCTCTGCAACGGTCAGCAAAGCACAAGAAACGCTTATGGATTCAGTGATGATCCTGGACCGTTTCTTAGATACTTGAGAGAGAAAGAGTGGCTGAATGAGAATGGCGAGAGGTTAAGAGAAGGTTGTAAGTGAGTGACTTACAAGAAACTGTCTCAAGTTGGCAAGTTGTAACAAACCTATATAGTTATTGTCTTGTCTCCTTTTGTTGCAATCTTTGCAAGAGAATGAGAGCACATTAAAAAAAGGTTTGGTTGTACATAAACAAAGAAATAAATGAAACCAAAACCTTTAAATCCATCAACTTGTTATGATTCTTGAGAAATGAATCGAATTAGATCAGGCATTGTCCAGTAATAATCATATACTTACAACATAGGAGGAATGAACTTAGCTTCCAAGAAGCAGAACAAATAAAGTGAAACCAAAAAAGGAAGTAATGTTGAGCAAATCAAATTTTGATCAAGATTAACGTCTTGTGTCAGTTCTCTTGCTGTTTGTGCTTTTCTGCTTCCTAAAGCAAAAAAAAGAAAAATTAGAAAATAAAACAAGACGAAGCAACCAAGGAAAGAGTTTGAGAAAGTACCAATCCAATCCTTCTACATGCTTTGATCTCTTTACTACTAAATATTGTGTTACTTTGTTGTTTGAGTCTGAGTGACTAAAAACAACATGGAGCTTGATCATTTGGTTTTAATAAACCTGCACATTTTGTAAATGTTAAGCAACAATGTGAAGGTTTTAATAAGATTTTCAAAGATGCTCAAAAACTCCATCATATTCACAACATCCATCTAATTTCACCCCACAAGGCCACAAGTAAAACCTTTAGAATCTCATAAACCTTGGTGAACAAACAAGTCAGCGCAGTACAATGACATTAAATTTTCCAAAGGATATATACAAAACAGAGAACCCTTAAGTGAAAAAACAGAGATTTTACAAACAGAGCCGCAGAGGAATATGTTTTTAAACCCCTTTGAAGAGAAAGAAGTCAAAGGGTTGCTCAGCTACACTAAGAACACAACGGAGAAAGTATATGATACGATCTAACCAAGGGGAAAAAATACACTTGTTGAGATCATCGAAACCCAACAGTCATAAAACTGAGACATACCAGTTGAGGAGGATGAAAAGAGAAGATGCGATTGAGATGAGAAAGCCAACATGAACAAGCAACATGGATTGACCACTAGTGAAAGCTATGGAGAGCATGAAAGTGAGACAGAGACTCAGAAGAAGAAACGCCAGTTTCAGAGTGTTCCATGTCGGAGCCTGTAAAAGAAGATTTGATCCAACTATAAACAGCATTTACAAAGAGGGCAAGAAGAAGAAAAAAGAAAGGTATACGGACATTGACGCCTGGAGCTAGAGCTCCGAGTAGAACAGCTTCCGTTGATGAAAACTCTGATCTCTGCTCCATCTTTTCCTTTCTTTAACAGAACAGATTTCCGCACGAGGAGGACTCTGTTTTTGTTTCTTTTCAAGGAAAGCGATAATTAGAACCGACAATCTTAAACCGAAGCGGTTTATTCCGGTATATCGTTGTTTCTGTATTTGGACTTTTTGACATTAATCACTCTTTTTTGTTTGATTTTCATTTTTTTTTTTTATTTGGGATGGTTTTAAGGTTTTCTAATACAATATCTATGTATGTATGATTAAGAGTTTCGATTCGAAACAAACTAAAAATCACTTTTTAAAAAAAACATATCACCATCAAAATTGTCTGGTGATAAAGTTCTTTCACTAAAGAAAATTATCACTATCAAAATATCACTTTCATTTGCACCGGTTCATGGAATCCAACAACGATGGCCACGCCAGAGCTAAGATCCATGCATGGTAGGCACTGTTTTAGCTGTGACCCTTCTCTTTGTGTAGCCGTTGGCTCAATCTCTGAACATATAGGGAGGCCTATGATAAACGATCATCCCAAAGGTCTATTGATTGACTTTAATCAACCGGTGCATTAGTCGTATAGCTGACTTTTGATTTTTCCTTCTATAAAACCCAATAGGCTTGTGATCGATTCATTATTTATAAAGAATCATATCATGTGTGTTAAAACTTAAAATTGAGAGCAACACTGGGTTTATACTGAAAACGGAATTAACTTCCCCCCTCTCCCAAAAAAAAAAAAAAACTAATTCAAAGATTTTCGTATAATTAAGTGCGACAGATGAGACTAATAATGTCAGGATTCATGGATTGCTGATATGTAGTGATTAAATATTTTTTCATTTATATCTAACTCTTAGTTGTCACAAATTCTGTAATGATTCACTTGCATGAATGTTTGGACAATAATAATAGCCTATTAGTTTAATTTTATATCCTTTAGTGAGATGTATGTTTCTACACCCAGCAGTAACACATCGCCATATGTCCTTTATAATTGTTCAAAATAAATTATACAGTAACTTTTTTTTTGTTAAACTGTGAATATTCATAAAATAATAGGTTTAGGATTACAAAAGCCTAAATTAAGTGATACCTGGAAAAAGAAATAAATTATAACTAATAGTACAGAAAGAGAGAGATTAATACTTCTTTTTATATGATCATTATTTTATAGAATTGTAAACCTCGTAATGGACACATATTACGATTTTCCTTTTTTCCTTGACTTATTACCCAATTCTCACATACATAGAATCATTTTTTTCTTCTTACAGATAATCTTTATTTTTTCTGTAAGTATTAACTTAATGCATTAAACTAAAAAAACATACTTACACATGGACAAAGTTTTTATGAAATTGCCTTTTTTGGTTTCACGCGGAATTCTATATAATGATCTTTTTGGGAAGAGTATTTATATATAAGTAGTAGTAGTAATTGGATTCGTCGTCAAAATCGTGACAGTATTTTTGTTTGTTTGTTTGAAGAGTGACTTTTGCCTTCTGATTTCAAAAACTTCCCAGGAATCAAAACCCTATCTCCCCCCCCACCAATCACAAACCCTACCTTCTCGATTCTGCTCATTAAAGATTCCTCCGATTCGATTCATCGAAGATTCTCCTGATTCGTCTCTTTCCGAGCTTAAATTTCGTAGATCAGAGATTGCAAAATCTAAACATCGATTTGGTGTGAACTTTGAACATTCAAAGCTTAAAACTCATTGAATCTGTAAAATTGAAGATTTTGATGGAGTGATTGAAGGAGGGAGGAGAAGACGATGACTGGATTGGGCGTTCGATCCAGTAGCAATGGTTCCTTGGAGAAAACGGGACTCAACGGCGTCGTTTTATCTATCCATACAACTAACACGACGCGTACAAAGGGATCTAAGATGCAGAAGGAGAGGGAAGGTCTCACGATACCTTGGATCTTCAAATTCGCTGGACGTAAGAAGGTCGGCATGTTGCTCCTCTTCTTAATCTCCGCCGTCGTATTCCTCCGCGTCCTCTTCGTCGGTAAAGGTAACAACAACACTGTTTTGATTCACACATTGGCTTAGAATTTAGGAGTAGTGATCGTAATGCTAATAATATGATTGAGAAGTGTGTTTACTATAGGAACTATAGAGAACATTACTGGTGGTTTTAATGTTCAAGGCGGTGGTTAGGCGCTTTATACGAGATTTATTGATTATGCGTGAGAATTTGGTCTAGAAAAATAGTTTTGTTTAGGTCTGATTTGTGGACTAGGCGGGACACTTTCATAGGTATATATAATGTAATTGAGATAACTTGTGAGCCTTCTTTTTGTATTTGTAATCAGGTGAAGCTGGTCAGGAAGTTCAGGTTCCTCCGAGTCTTCATTTCAATGGCACTTCTGTTGTAAATCATTTACGAACTAATGAAGAGGAAAGCGTCAACATTCGTAATATATCTTTTCTGGGATTGAATGCTGTATCGTCTCCTCCTATACATTTTCTTGGATATACGCTTCCTCAAGGACATCCTTGTAGCAGTTTCACCTTACCTCCTCCACCTGCCGACAGAAAAAGAACAGGACCACGCCGTAAGTCTTGATTTCTCGTCTTTTACCTGTATTTTTACTTTCTATGATCATTACAAGACTCATGTTGTGATGATTCTGAAAAGCTCTGAGATTTACTGTCTTGGAGACGGTTTTTTAAGAAGTGTTTTGGTTTGTTTTTGCCAGCATGCCCGGTATGTTACCTTCCAGTAGAAGAAGCAATAGCGTTGATGCCAAATGCTCCGTCGTTTTCCCCTGTTCTGAAGAACTTGACGTATATATATGAAGAACCACTAAGCAGAGACACGGAGTTTGGAGGGTCTGATTTTGGTGGTTATCCTACTTTGAAACATAGGAATGATTCTTTTGACATTAACGAAACTATGAGTGTACATTGTGGGTAAGTTATCTTTCTGGCCTTGTTTATTCCCCTTGTCTCTCTCTCTCTCTCTCTCTCTCTCTCTCTCTCTCTTTGCCTAATCTTAGTAATTTCTTACGTTTTAATCAGGTTTGTCAAAGGACCTCAACCTGGTCGAAATACAGGTTTTGACATTGATGAGGCTGATCTTCTTGAAATGAAGCAGTGCCGTGGGATAGTTGTTGCTTCAGCTGTATTTGGTAGTGCTTCTCGTGATACTTATCTAATTTGTAATCAACCGCCCTAGACGTGTTACCAGTTTTTTTGTATGTTTCTGATGAAGGATTTCTCTCTCTCTCTTTGCAGATGCTTTTGATGATGTAAAAGCCCCACAAAATATCAGCAAATACTCGGAGGAAACAGTTTGCTTCTACATGTTTGTTGACGAAGAAACTGAGTCAATTTTGAAGAAAGAGCGAGGCCTTAACGGCAACAAGAAAGTAGGGATATGGAGAGTTGTTGTTGTTCATAATCTCCCTTATTCAGATGGAAGACGCAATGGAAAGGTAAACTCCACCTCTTTGATCTTTCTACTGACGAAGCTATGCCTTCAGTTACTTGAAACTAGAACATGAACTCAGTGACATGGTAGACAGTATTGTATCCACAGTGCTGTAACAACAGCCTTTTTGCTTTAGATCAGGCTTGAAGTTGTTTACTATAAAGGGAAAGCAAAAAATTATCCTTAGAAACCCAAGAAAATCAGATTTGAGTGTCCAATATGGACAGAGTAAAGAGAGATTATAAAAGTCACTTGTATGCTGATACCTCGTTTTCTTTGTAGGTTCCGAAGCTTCTTGTTCATAGGATGTTTCCAAATGCTCGCTATTCTTTATGGATTGATGGAAAACTTGAGCTTGTCGTCGATCCACACCAGATTCTGGAAAGGTAAAGTCATAAATTATCCCTTTAAGATCAATACAAGGATATATCTCTAGTGATATGAATCACATGATGTATGTAGTGTTCCCAATATTGTTTTGCAACCATCATCAATCTGCCTGACCTCTGTTTTCATCAGGTTCTTGTGGAGGCAAAATGCTACTTTTGCAATCTCTAAACATTACAAAAGATTTGATGTATTAGTTGAAGCCGAAGCAAATAAAGCTGCTGGTAAATATGACAACGCCTCTATTGACTTTCAAGTGGAGTTTTACAAGAATGAAGGGTTAACCCCATATTCTGTTGCAAAGCTCCCAATCACAAGCGGTATGTGTCTGTTTGGCTTACTTTTTTTTTTCTTTCTAAAAATCCACTTTCCGCATCAAAAGGTTAACTTGTTGGCAAAATGTTGCAGACGTACCAGAGGGGTGTGTCATTTTAAGAGAGCATGTTCCCATAAGCAACCTCTTCACTTGTCTTTGGTTCAACGAAGTAGACCGATTCACTTCTAGAGATCAAATCAGTTTCTCAACAGTACGAGACAAGATTGCAGCTAAAACAAACTGGACAGTAAGCATGTTCCTTGACTGCGAAAGACGCAACTTTGTAGTTCAGGTAATTTCTTATTTTTAAGTTTTAACTTCGCCTAATAAGAAAAAATGTAGTGAGTAGATAGATCCTGATTCTAATCGAAAACAATCAAATTGCAGAGATATCATCGAGCAGAGCAAGAGAGATTTGCAAGGCAAAACCCACCAGTGCCTACTTTTTCTCCTCCTCCACCTTCACTACCTATTACTACACCAGTTTTGATCAGCAGCGATTTGCCTAGGAAAGTCTCGAGTGGAAGAGCGGTTAGCAGAACGCCACCTAGAAGGCGTGGAAGACGGTCTGGTTCAAGAGGACACAGGAAAGCTAATCTGCCTGTACGATTACCAGATTCAGCTTAAGACTGAAAGAAACAAAGCATCTTGCTGAGAGTTAGGGTTTCTTCTTCTTCTTCGTCATGGTCACTGTCATCACCAAACACACATTCAAATTTTACGACACAGTTATGTTCCTTTTTTTGTTTTGTTTCTTTATTGATTTTTTAAGGATTCGAAATCATTTTTTCAATGTATATATATATTATACACAGATAACATTTTTGTACTTGGATATTAAATTATAGTTTCGAATTTTTTTGAAGAAAGTTAAAACTCTGTCTAAGAGTAGTTTTGAGTGTTGTAATTTTTTTGTGAGAGTACATATTGATTCAGGCTTGTCTACTGAAAAATACCGTTGTTGTCTTTTCGTTTTACTGTCATGAAATGTAAAGAGTACCATATCTAAATGAGATATTTATTGGCATGTGCGTATCCGTCGATGATCTGTTGTACTCAATGATCTTGAAATTATGGTCTTCTTTTGCATGCATATGTCTACCACTATGTTAATTCATTAGAATTAAATGATTTTTTCTCTGTCCCATGACTTTAGGTTCGATCATAAAGAGAATGGGACTGGAATGAAGTTCTCTGTACAGGGCCATGATTATAGCCTATTATTAAAAGAAACCAACTTGTTGGTGACCATGGTGTTTGGGTGGGCAAACAATACGTACGCATGAGATACATGTGACTCACGCTACACAGAGTCAAATCAGTAGCGTTATATGTTTCAGGTCTGCAATAAAGTGAGCTTAGGATTCACATCAATCTGAAGTCGGAGAGTGTTATATCAGTACTCATCGTTTATTTACAAGTCACTTTTTATTTGGCTTATTGTGCTCTAACACCACCGATTTTATTAGAGTTGATTGGCTGATAGTCTGTTCAATCCTCGTTTGTCTGTGGGTTTAAACAGTAAAGTCAAAAGTCAAAGATGGTCTGGAACCATGTACTAGTCGTCTAACACTAAATTGGAAAAAGGGGAATAACAACGTTTAATCTGGTCTCAAGAACTCTCAAGTACTTCCATTTCAGACCAACACTTTCTTACAACTAACAACCAACTAAAACTTATTCCTTCTGATAAATACTTTACCTGCTGAATGATGACGAGAGACAAAATGTTAGTCTTGCTTTTGTTTTGGTTTGATTTAACAAAATTTCGATTTAGCTTATTTAGATTTAGTTAATAAATAATAAATATCTAACATAATAGGTCCAACAATTTGAACTGATTAATGTATATAAATATCTTTTACACACATAACAATTCACTAGGTTTATTTTATATCAATTTTTGTTTATGTAATTAAGTTTGACGAAAATATAGATAGTTATTAAAGTAAATCTTTTGAAAGTTAATGTGGGTTAATTTTTATATATATTTGTCATTATGGCTTCATGTTTTGGAGTGCTTGCTTTTCTTTTTTCATATACTTTTTTAAAAAAATCTATGAAAACTATCCAAATTTTGTCATGAAGTATTTTATGTATGTATATGTTTATTAGGAGTCAAAATACGAATATATAAAAAAGTATCATTAAGAAGTAAAATACATATACTATTATAGTAAAATATTTTCCTTATCATTTGAAAAATAGATTACTAAGTGAAAACTGAAGTTAAAATAGGAATATTGATTATGTCAATAGTTATAACAATTTTTTTTTGTCAACATAGTTATAACAATTTTATAATTGACTTTGTGACCAATATAAATACGATATATATAAATTGGATTCTTAAAAACATATTATATAGACTGACAAGAAAATAAGACTTTTCGTATCTCAAGAAAGCATGCGTTAGCCAATTTGTGATCAAGTTCATTAATAGTTTAATACAATGTCGGATTAAGACACAAGTCCAGTTGAACAAAACTTCTTTCTTTTTATCCAAACTTTTTGAGTCACTAGGACAGTGACTTATCGTTTATTTATAGTGCATGTTGTTAGTCTTCTATTTCTATGATCTATCTCAAATAATTGAGTGAACCACTTGTAAATTTTATTAGTAATTCGTTTACTTGGTTTGTAAAAAAACAACAACTTTGTTTACGATTCAAAGAAAAGACGACGGTTTGTGTGTTTGCTTGATATACCAACTGATTATAGGAACAAGTAGCAGATTTGGCCATAAACGTATTTAAAACGTTAAGAGAGAATTATTGAACAAAATAATATTCAGGGATGCTATTTAATCACGACTGATGAATAGAACATAATCCAAATAGAATATTTAAATGTTCAAAAAGTACAATATATATGTTGCTATTCGGTCGCTGGTCTTAGTAAATTGAATAATGCAAAAAGGTGTTATTGGATATGACATTTGTAAATCATGTTTCAAGGTTTTTAAGATTTAGTTGTTAGTCAATAATTTATTAATATTTCATAAAACATGGTGTTACTAAAAAAAACATATAAAACCTTATATATTACTCATTAGACAGTTTCATGAGTTAATATAGAGGCTAAAACTTAAAACACACCTGTTTCAACTCTCTGTTTTGTGTATAGCAAGAGTAATAACGTCTATTTATATCACAATAAAATTTAAGGGCCATGTGATGGCCCCATATATAAGATGGTTGAAAATTAAAATTGAATACAACGTTTCTTTAGTCACAAACGCACTGCTATGTGATGTCCCCATATCCTATCACACGATTCAAAACCACAAACAAACAAAAACAAATATAATGACTCTTTGACCATTTTGAGCTGATCAGAAAAATCACAAAAACGTCAATAAAGAGGACAACACAAACAGAAAAACATCAAAGGGAAAGACAAAGAAGATGAAGAACGGTCTGATAATCATAAACTGCATAATCCTCACTATAGGAACATGTGGAGGTCCCTTGTTAACTCGGCTCTACTACACCAATGGTGGAAAACGAATCTGGTTCATGAGCTTCCTCTCAACCGCAGGCTTTCCAATCATCATCATCCCTCTCTTTTCCTCCTTCCTCAGCCGCCGCAACCGCAACCGCAACCGCAACCGCAACGGCAACAACTCCGAAAATGCAGAGAAAACAAACCTTTTCCTCATGGAAACTCCTCTTTTCATAGCATCAATCGTTATAGGACTGCTCACAGGACTTGACAACTACTTATACGCATACGGTTTAGCTTATCTGCCAGTTTCAACAGCATCTCTCATAATAGGAACTCAGTTAGCTTTCAATGCCCTCTTTGCTTTCTTCATGGTCAAGCAAAAGTTCACTCCCTTCTCTATAAACGCCGTCGTTTTGCTGACGGTTGGCACGGCAGTCTTGGCCTTGCACAGCAATGGAGACAAGCCGGCTAACGAGACCCACAGGGATTATGTTATTGGGTTCTTGATGACTGTTATTGCAGCTGTTTTGTACGCTTTTATATTGCCGCTAGTTGAGCTCACTTACAAGAAAGCTAGACAAGAAATCACTTTCCCACTTGTGCTCGAGATTCAGATGGTTATGTGCATAGCTGCTACTTGCTTCTGTATCGTTGGCATGATCATCGATGGTGATTTCAAGGTAAAAAATAATATATGTTTAACGGTCTCTTTTTTTTTTTGTTGAATGTGTCTTAATTTGCATGGATCTTGAAGGGCAGATTTTTTAATGCAAACCCTAATATATGATTTTTAGGATTATTGTTATATAATATTCAAAATTATGAAGTATTTTGCTTCTGTAATATATCAAGATTTTAGTACGGATTTCCGAATGTTAAGGAATATACTATTTGGTTTTGTTCTTTTGTATTTCTAAAGTAGAAAATTCATATAAATAATTATATTTATGTCTCATGGAAATTTATTTTATTTTATTGGTGTGTGTATTTAAGGGTATTTAAATTCATTTGTATTTATTTCATTTCATTGGTATGTGTACTTATGGCACATGATCTTTTTTTTTTTTTGAACAACTGATATATTAATTAAACAGAAAAGAGACAAGATAGTTGGGCCCAGGGCCAAAATTAGACAACAGAATTAAGATAAAGCATGGGCCAGCAAGGCCCGTTTAGCAAGCAGATCAGCATCTCTGTTCTGGGAACGAGAGATATGCCGAAAATTGATAGACACAAAGAGAGAAGAGAGACGATCAATGTCCTGGAGAACACCATAGATCTCTTTGATCTGACTTTTGAGATTGATTGCTCTGATGAGCGTTGAGCAGTCTGAAAGGAAAGTGACTGATAGGATTCCAGCCTGAATCATATTCTCGATTCCGTAGAGGAGGGCGAGCGATTCGGCCATGAGGGGAGAACTGACGGCGTCGATGGAGAGGGCTCCTGAAAGAGCCGGCGTTGATCGATTTGTGGCTGTGAGCCAAGCAACTCCTGCTCGATGAGAAGAAGCTTCCCAAGCGGCGTCGACAAAGCAACAGCTTTCAGAGCTTTGGAACGCTTCCTGGGTTGTTACGGAGAAAGGTTGTTTGTGTATACCAGTGGTTAGATCACTCTTGGCTTGCGCCTGATTCCATTCCAGAGCTGCAGCGAGACCTTGAGTAGCTGTCTCCAAAGGTCGGGTTACCTTATCCTCGAAGATAAGTTTGTTCCTGGCAGTCCAGAGGTGCCAGCAGATCCAAGGGAGGATAGGAGATCGAATTCCTGTGGGTGGGAGGCATATGGTTTGACGGAATTTGATCACTGCTGATTTGAAGTCCGAGTCATCAGCTATGTGAACTGATGATTTGAGAGGGATAAGAGACCACACAGTTTTGGCAAAGGGACAGAGGAAGAAGACGTGCATAGCCGTTTCAGGTTCCTTACAACGGGGGCACTGAGCTGCGGCCATCATTCCTCTGCGCTGTAGTTCCATTCCCACAGGTAAAGCACCTTGAGTTATAGACCAGAGGAAGATAATAAGCTTTGGTGATGTTTTTACAGACCAAATATCCTGAATCCAGCAAAAGTCCCTAATCTGATGGTTATCGATTGTAGCAGGTGTAGTGAGAGGATTGAAAGGTTGCGCTTTTGAGTTGTATCCCGACTTCGTGGAGTATACACCCGTGTGATGGGGGAGCCAGACGAAAATATCACTTGCTCCTTCTTTACTCGGCCTAAGGCATTGAATTTGCGCGCAAAAATCTGGTAAGAGTTGCTCTAGTCTGGTCTTGTTCCACTTGAGGTCGTCAGTTAGGAGGTCGGATACTCTGAGGTCTAAGACTGATTCATGAATTGGACCCAGAGGTTTGGTTTGAGTGTTGAGTGAAATCCATGAATCTTTCCAAACTTATGGCACATGATCTCAACTTGTATATTGATATCATTGAATAAAGTTTTTAATTTCCATTTAAAAAATCACTAATCGAATATCTTAAAATATTTACGTCAAAATCACTCTTCCAATAAAACGTTTTTGATATGTTTCTAGGTGATTGCAAGAGAAGCAAGAGACTTCAAGATCGGAGGATCTGCGTTTTACTACACGTTGATTGTGATCACAGGGATAGTGTGGCAAGGGTTCTTCTTAGGAGCCATAGGGGTTGTATTCTGTGCGTCGGCTCTGGCATCTGGTGTCCTCATCAGTGTGCTGCTTCCAGTTACCGAGGTTTTGGCCATCGTTTGCTTCCGGGAAAAGTTTCAGGCGGACAAAGGTGTCTCTCTTTTTCTCTCCATATGGGGTTTTGTCTCTTACTTTTACGGCGAGTATAAATCTGGCAAGAAAGTTGTCGACAAACACCAGCCGCTGGAGACAGAACTGCTTTCTCTTCAAGTTAGTGATTCTGTTGCTTAAAAGTCTTTTGCTTATTTACAGGAAACATTATGGTTATATACTTTGGATAAAAAAATAAGCTAAGAGAACCTTTTTCTATCTATTATGTTGTGTATTTTTGAGTGAATTTGTTAATGTTATTTTCTGTATAACTATTCATGTAGTGTAAAAAAACTGTATGTTATAGAAAGCAAAGAACGTACACCAAATGATTGTATATATGTGTTTCGCTGAAATTGTTATTTCTGGTAAAGCCTGTTTGGTTCAGTTTTATGATTTTATTACCGTGAGGAAATCTCCACTGAGAGCAGATAATTATTTGGAACTTGAATTCAGGAGATGAGCGATAATACTTGCCACCAATAAGATCAGTTTGCAAACAATTTGAATTTTTGACAAATTCAAACCTGCAAATGAAATAAAGACTAGTTTGAAAATTATCCCATGCACATATATTTTGTTATTTACCTACACGACACAACGGTCAAAATCAACAGTCTTCTTGTTTCCTGGACTGGAATAAAGTGGAGTGACTTGCACAATAAGTGTAAAATTCACAGATATTTGGACTCCAAGAATATCTCAGTCATCCATCGTTGATTTGATTCATAAGTCGACTTCTTATTTAACGTATTATGAACTAACACCACCAATTTTGACTTTTTCTTAAAGCTATCTATAATAGAACATATACAAGTACCTAGCTGCCATGACATATACTTTTCTTTTTGACAAAGGGTTTGCTAAATCATAACATTACTTCAATATTTAAAAAGACGTAGCAACTCCGATCAAATTATTAGATAAAGTTCCACCGGATTTGAAGGGGCTGATAATTAAATAATCACTTACTCGCCAAGAATCACAGAGTGGATTCGAACTTCCAAATATAAAGTTACAAGATGGTCTATAACCACAGGACTAAAGTGCAAATAGAAGATAAAACCATAGCAAATTTCATTGTAAAGCTGATCAGGTTACTTCTAATGCGAAGCTGCTCTGTTTACTCATTTTAAAACAAATTATAAGTTTTTAAGAGCCAAAACAACGATTATGTTCACTCTTTTCCTATCATGGTTTATTATAACTAACTTTCGTTAATAATATTATCTTACGTGCTGTTACAAAAAAGAATAAAAAGTTATCTTACGTTCAAAATCGGTAAAAAAAAACAACCCCTAATAGATCTTTTTTGTCACTTAATAGATTTGTTTTTGAAAAATCACATAGCCAACAATATCTGACCCGCCTAACAACATCTTGCTCTCAATTCATATATATCTCTAACATTAGTACAGCGATCGATATTTCTCTTTAATTAATCACATCCACCTTTTCTTGTAGAAATTTTCCTTTCTTGCTTTTCATACACGACTATCTTCCTAATAATAGAAAATAATTAACTTAACACAAAGACAGAAAAAGTACTTCTATATTTCTTTTTTTTTGGTCAAAAGTACTTTTATATTTCAACTCTTTTGTTTTTGTCATATTTAGTGTGTGTACATCAAAACGTGCTAGTTTTTTTTTCCTTTTTTGGAATGAACGATCAATATGTGTTAACACGTCTCCTTTTATCACGATAAGTGGAGCATACAGCGTTTTGAAGTCGCAAATGCACCGCTACGTAGTAAATGCTTCACACGATTCGCGACCAGAAACAAACGAAACGCACAAATACACAAAGACGCATGGCTCTTTGACCCTTTTGAGCAGATCATAAATCCCAAAATATAGCTAGCCCAAGAAATATATAATTAGAAAAAGGCAAATAATTAATATTTTGTTAAATCCAAATATGTTAAGATAGTATTCCTATCAGTTGGTCGTAAGAAAATGTGTATAAAATACCCATATGAACAAAGCAAGGCGTACTACTTAGAGACAACAAAAACAGCAAGAAGATGAAGAACGGTCTGCTAATCATAGTATGCATTTTCTTGGCTATAGGAACATGTGGAGGTCCTTTGTTAACTCGTCTCTACTACACAAAAGGCGGAACACGAATCTGGTTCATGAGCTTTCTTGCAACCGCAGGTTGTCCAATCATACTCATCCCTCTCTATGTCTCCTTCCTCCGCCGCAACCGCAACCGCAACAACACAGAAAACACCTATAAAACAAAACTTGTTCTCATGGAAAGTCCTCTCTTCATAGCATCCATCGTTATTGGGTTGCTCATAGGACTTGACAACTACTTATACGCATATGGTTTAGCTTTCCTGCCAGTTTCAACTTCATCACTCATTGTCGGGAGTCAGTTAGCGTTCAATGCGATCTTTGCTTTCTTCATGGTCAAGCAAAAGTTCACTTTCTTCTCTATAAACGCAGTCGTTTTGTTAACGGTCGCCACTGGGGTCCTGGCTTTACACAGCAGTGGAGACAGGCCGGATGATGTGAGGCACAAGGAGTATGTGGTTGGGTTCTTGTTGACTTTGATTGCAGCTGTTCTCTACGCGTTTATATTGCCGCTCGTTGAGCTTGCTTATAAGAAGGCTCGACAAGAAATCACTTTCACACTTGTGCTCGAGATGCAGATGGTCATGTGCGTCGCTTCTTCTTGCTTCTGTCTTGTTGGAATGCTTGTAAAAGGCGACTTCAAGGTAAATCAAAGAATCATATCTTTTATATATGGTCTTTTTTTTTTGCATTAGGGTATCTTTGGATTGATCTTTGATTGAGCGAAGATCTAAGAATTAGATCTTTAGTTATGCAGATTTTGATGCAAACCTTAATACTATTACTAATAGTAATAAATGAGTTTTCTAGATTTTCGAATTTCAAATTGTATTTTCCTTTTGGTTTTTACTATATCAAAAAACTAGTACGGATTTCCAAATAGTATAAAGAATATATAAGTAATTAGTAAAAAGACAAAATCCCAAAAAGCATGTCCTCCGTTTGAAGATTATTAGATTTTTTAAATATTATTTTTCAAAAAGTTACATTTCAGTTATAACTTGCTTTTTTTTTTTAATTTACTACTCCAGTTTTTATCAACTAATAGCAATTTATAAAAACAAGGATTATAAGTGTAAACTATTTATTAGTATATGTGAAAACCCTATAACATCTAAGTTATAGAAAAAAACGAATATTAAACATACAATTTAAAATTCAAAATCATCAACTAAATTACCAAAACAAAATTATTAAACAGAATATATTCAAATTAATGTAAAACCTATATTTTAAAATCATTCATCGTGTAACACGTTTTTGTTATATACACGTAGGCTATACCAAAAGAAGCAAGAGAGTTCAAGATCGGAGGCACAGTGTTTTACTACACGTTGCTTGTGATCACAGGGATAGTATACCAATGCTTCCTCTTAGGAGCCATAGGGGTTGTGTACTGTGCGTCGTCTCTAGCTTCTGGTGTTCTCATCAGTGTTTTTCTTCCGGTGACGGAGGTTTTGGCCGTCGTGTGTTTCCGAGAGAAGTTTCAGGCGGAGAAAGGAGTTTCCCTCCTTCTCTCTCTATGGGGATTTGTCTCTTACTTCTACGGTGAGTTTAAATCAGGCAAGAAAATTATCGATAGTTCTCAGTCTCCGGAGACAGAACTGCCTCCACTTCCAGTTAGTGGCTCTGTTACTGCATGAAGGTCGTTTACTTTTATGGGCTTTATTTTATGTGTACGCCTGACTGTGTTTTTGTATTACTTTTCTTCTTAAGGAAATCAATAATCCTACAACAACCACCACGTGACATTCCCCCGTGTTTTGGTCTCACTTACACGGTATCTGTTTTGGTCTCACTTACACGGTATCGCAAATCACTTCCTGATAGGTCACCCATCCTTTTGACATTTTTAGCTCACACACTTAACTCTGGAGTTTTTCTTGATGTGCTTCCGAAAAGCTAAATGTACTTTGATAATATAGATAATCAAATTAATTATTTTAAATTTTTCCATATATCACAACTCAGAATGTTACAAAAAACTAAAACTGAATATGTCTTGAAGATAACAGTCATTTGGAAAGAGCATACCGATTTCTAAACTGCGCGGATAAAAACAAATAGAAGAAGCTTGTTTGTGGATTTGAAGAAATTACCTACTCAAATAACCAAAAAAAACTAATTTGGCGATCAATAACTGTATACGCAAGTGTAATGTAAAAATATTTGATAAACAAAATAAACGATGACGGCAACATAAATTTAAAAAATCAAAGTGACGAAAGTTGTATGATTACATATATTATAATTACAAAATTGGATAAAATATTATCTTCGTTGAATGTCTGCATGACATCTATCATTATACAAAGATAAAGTGATACGTATATGTTAAATCAAATGATCTGTATTTGATATGACAACGATAAAAGTCAAAGAACTATGTAAGCTCTTTGAAAAATCTTCCAATTATAGAGAGAATAATTCTTATTTTATTAATGTCCTTCCACTAAATTAGGACAGCAGACATATAGTTGTTGGAGAGAAAAGGTACTAAAAAAATGGAAAGCAATACATCTAACTGAGAGTTGTTGCCAAATAAAGAAAGATGTCCAGTATCATATTGTAGATTTGAAAAACAAAAATGTACATAAAATCTAATATTGAATTTGGATATTATTAGGGCCATGAGATAATTACAAAGTTTTGATACGTACATCATTCGGTTCTTGGTGACTGTAGCAGCAGCTGTTATGTATGCCTTTCTCTTGCCATTAGTTGAACCTGTACTTACCAGAAAGCTAAGCAACCCATGAGCTACATAAACGCTCGTGCTCAAGGTCAAGTTTATTATGTGCTTCCTTACTTCGTTATTCAGCCTCAACGGTATGTTAGTCCCTGCATGGTGATTTCAAGGTTTGTCACTCTTTGAAACTTAGAACCTGCAAAAGAGTCTAAAAGAACAAGTGTTTCTGACTTAAGTCCAGAAGTCATTCACCATTTTGATCTGAGAGCATGAAAAAGATCCCAAAAGGGAGAGTGCAAGAGATAGACTCATCACAGAGCTTAAAGTTCCAAGAAGAGAAGAAGGGTCTTTCTCTTACTCTCTGCTTTGAGGTTTTGTCTCTTATTTTTCATGGTGAGAACAAAGCCAACAAGTATAAGAAGAATTCAGCTGGAGACAGAACTGAATTCTTTGCATAGAAGAACCAGAAGCGAGTGGTTATAACTTAAACGACGGAGCTTACAAAGACACATCATAAAGTATCATTCATTATTTCATTTCATCCACTGTTATAAGATTAGAGGACGTTTACAACTTGTAACTATGCAAAAATAACAAATTTATGAAGTTGTTTCTCTTTCATTATCACATCAAATGAGTTTCTGATAGAATATGAGGTCAAAAATTATGACCCTTCTTCTGTAATGCTATTGAACTGTTTTTGTTCTACCAGCAATAGATGCAAAAATTAGTCTTGCTTGTGCTGTCTTCTGCTGATTGCTTTTAGCTTTCTTCCTTCGTGGTTGGTGGTTTCATCCCACTAACTTTTTCAACAATATCGCCAGCAGCACCACTAAGGAGAAATCGCGTATGATTCGAGGACTTATCCTATCCCACCTGTAAGTTTAACCAGTAGACAGCTTCTGGTAAAGCCTGTTTGTTCATTTTCATGATTCTTCATTATCACCAGTGAGAGGAGATAACATTCAGTTGAATCACATTGCAAAGGAAAAATATTCAACAAACCACAAAAAAATTTAACCACATAGTTTTCGCACTGATCCCCCTAGAGATTCTAGTTGTTTGAAACTTGAATGCATAAAAAAAACACTAAAACAAACATATGCCAATAGATACATGCTTGTATAAGACAACCTATTTACCTACATATACTTTTTTTTCCGACTCTAATATCTAGCAGACACAAAATCCAACGCGAACATGTAAGCATTACTAAATCTTCTACTGTAATCAACTACATTCCTCTAAGATAAATTATGCCAGATATCCTTTTGGGTCTACTACCATCAGATAAATCCACATTCTACGAAATATAATGTATGTACTCACCAGCTTCCTTCAGCAGAACCATTCAACTCACTGTTGATTTCTTCCTTCGCAAACTCTTCAAGTATAGCGCGCTGACGTTCGTTAAGTTCACTAGAGAATACAGGATAATACCAATATCAGCAAAAGAAATCCGTTAAAACAAATAAGAGAGCCCAGCACATTCTACATGCCACCAGATTTCACGAAGCTGATCAAATCAACACTAGTTTTTAGAATCAGAAATAATCTCTCAGCGACGTCTCAACTTTTAGAGCAACAAAGTGTGTTGTCTGTCTAGAGAACAGCAGAAATTTCAAAACATAATATGTTTGTCTCCAACAAATTTATTACTTCCAAGTAGAATAAATCTTACGTAGGAACGCTAACACGGAGTCGCACATACTGATCTCCATGATCTACAAAAAATCCTTGTTTCGGTAGTCCTGCAGGAACTCACATCTTCAAAAAAGTACAACCAAACAAAAAAAAAGTTTAACCATATATATAGGCTGATAGTCAAATATGCACCTTTGCCTCTTAAAACAAGAAGTTCGCCAGGCTGAGCCCCCTTTGGTATCTGCAACAATTAAAACAAGTCACCCCTAGTATCTCCAAATGTTTGCGATCTAAAACATCATCTCAGTGAAAGGATGAAAGCCAACTTGAACTCAATTACAAATGATAAATGTCAAATTGTAGAGACCCATCCATACAACTAAAGATCTCACTGGAGGCGAATCTTACATCTATCTCTGTCTTGCCTGATAGTGTTGGCACCACAACTTTGCCTCCCAAAATGGCCTGTCAAATAAGTTTTTCAAGCATGTTCAGTATGGTTTGGGATAAATGGTAAAAAACAACGAGAATGATAAGACATGAAAGGAAGCATCATGTTAGACTAATATAGACAGTGTCACAAGCAATGCACTGGAAGCTTAAACCTCTATGGTTATATGGCAAAAATACAGCTGTAGCATGCATTTGAGTTTTATAAAAGGGTGCCATCAAATGAAGTTCGAACTGATTTGCTACATTATCTAATTATAGGACAAGAGCGTCATAAAGACAATGGTAAATAGAACAAAACTCGTTAATTTTCAAGTCGATGGCCAATAGAGCTTTTATTTTGTCATAGGACACTGTCTAAAATACGTACTGCAGAGCTTATCAGTTGGCAGTTAAAACTTTTTACCACATAGTGTCACCACGCATGAAAAACACAAGTTTAGAAGGTAATACTCTGCCTATAACCCATTCAGGAATGACCAGTGTGCTTACTTGTGTAAAGCTAATATTAGCATCCACATAGATATCTGAGCCATCTCTAGAGAATGTCGAATCATTAGTAACCTGTGAGCAGAAGAAGATTAGATACTTGTCATCAAGGGAAATTGCAGGATTCAGTAAGACCATAGATGAGGAAAGAATGATGACATATTATAAAACTACTTACGGAGTGTACAAGATTGCGTAACAATCTATTCAGTGGATGTAAATTTGTAAAACAAATTTAGAATAAATAGTGACAACCATACGAAAGTTTGTGAACAATAGTAGCCATCAGAGTAAACATATGACTTCAACGCTTGCACCATCTGTCTTTATCTCTTAGACTAAAGTGATAAAGTGATCATCATAAGACGAGACACATATGGTAGATCAATGTCAAGGCTGGGTTTGATTCAAAACTTCTCTAAGCACCTCTCAGGAAAAACAAAGATACAAAATTTGAAGAAAATACAGATGA
The DNA here is from genome assembly GCA_932364175.1 of Eruca vesicaria subsp. sativa. Lineage (NCBI taxonomy): Eukaryota > Viridiplantae > Streptophyta > Magnoliopsida > Brassicales > Brassicaceae > Eruca > Eruca vesicaria. Next base: position 564,677 of record CAKOAT010208487.1, read on the forward strand.
TTTTAACAAACCTTAAATTTGATATGCAAGTTTCCAGGTCGACTTGTTCTTGATCTTACATGACCAGCATCATGGATTGTGACCGTAGCGCCAGACTCCACCCCTTTGTTCAAGTAACGAAAAATTGGCAAATTAAAGTTTGACAGAAACATATCATCACGAACCAAATTGACTATCTGGTCCAGCAAACTTATATATAATGATACTCGAAATCACAGGTCCAAATTATTTGTTTCGTCTCTGCCGCAAATATCAAGTGCAGATAAAAGTCACTTAACTAGGTAATACACAGCCAAGCATAGTCTTAATAATAAGAGAAAGATACAAGCCAGCTATACTATAAGTGTGACAAATATGTAAATTGGGTAACATCTAAACCACACAAATTCTTAGAGAAAGGAGGGTAACAGTGTGAATGAAATCTTGCCACTCACTTCATAACAGAACTAGCATGCTTCAAACCCAAAATCAGGAAAAAGATGGAAAAATCAAGAAGACTTCATACTTACCCCCAGGGATCACAACTTCAACCGTCTTTGTGGCTTCCACGACCCCGGATCCCCTACACGACATGCAGTGCTCCTGAAGAGAGAGAGACAATACAAATCTATGCTTGTAAGCAGTGGCAGAGATATAACTACTGAAGCATCATAATAGATCTCTTGTTCTCAGACCTTAACAATGTGCCCCGACCCCTTGCACGTCTGGCATTGTGCTGTAAAAGGAGGAATAGTTACCTGTTAAAGAGACAGACGGCATAGTACTGTAAATATAAAGTGTACCGTTTACTAAAACTCCAAATAAAAAAACGATTATATTCTCTATTTGGAACTTACTCGTCCAAGTCCCCTGCATGTTGGACAAACTCTCGTGGCTGCATTAATAGCGTGGCCAAACCCATCTATAAAACAATAAATGATGAGAGACTGGAAATACCGGGTTGCATCAATAGTACTGTCAAATTAAGTGAGTCACTCGTCCTCTCTAAGTTGGCTTAACTCAGCAGATTTTAAAGACTAGAACCCCTTAATGTTACAAGAAACAAGAAGGCACAACTGTACAGTACAATAACACCAATGGGTGAGAGCCATTTCAAGAAGACCAATCTTTTACGAAATTATTGTTTTACCATTTGAACAAAAGCATATATACATGTATAGTGAACTCAGACGAGTTAGAACTTATCATTCAAAGCGTACAAACTCTCAAGTATCTTTACAGGAAATTCTGCGCACCATAACTGGTTTTATTAGTAAATGCAAAAGAGCAGATATCTTAAAAATCTGGGGCCACTCACCACAGGAATCGCAAAAGACATATGCATCAAATTCTAAACGCTTTGTGCACCCTTTTACAGCTTCGTAAAGAGAGAGTGTCAGTTCAACCTATTCAATTTTCAACAATAACAACACGATTTACAAATGCAGACCAGTTTCTGATCGTACAAAAGACTAAAGAGAGAATCAGATAAACTGACCCGAATATCAGGCGAAGGCTGATTAGATTGGTCCTCAAATATCTAAAATAAAAAACAAGTTTACTAATGTTAGAGACTACAAATCCACATAAATAGATAAGGCTAATCAAGAACAAAACAATGTACCTCAGAAAAAATCTTGTGGAACGAATCCGAGAAATTGGACTGATATGCACGTCTGAACCTCTCTGCACCACCACCGTCATTATTTACAAAATCTGAATTCCGATAACGCAGCTGTATTATGTGATAATAGCAAGAAATTGAGTTAGCGATCTCGCCATCAAATGAATGACAACCAACAAGACAAGCGTACATTATCATATTCTTCTCTTCTTTCAGAGTTTCCCAGAGTCTGCAGTTTATCAATCCAACAGAGAAGTATATCAGACGACAGATTCAAAATACGCATATGGAGTAAGGTTTAGTGGGAGAGGAAGAAAATAAAATAAAATACCTCATAAGCCTCTCTTATTTCTTGGAACTTCTTTTTAGCGGAAGGATTGTTTCTGTTGGTATCAGGGTGGAACTTTTTTGCAAGCTGCACGGTTGTACATCCAATACAAAAACTTGAGCGAACAATCGACAAATAGTTTCTCCTTGGCGCAAACAAAAAAGTATGAAAAAACTGAAGACACATTTTATATAAATACGGCTCACCTCATGGAATGACTTTTTAATCTCTTCCCGGGTAGCTTTGAAAGAAACACCAAGAACATCATAGTAATTACGAGCACTGGAGAAGGATACTCCTGAGAAAGCAAGTTTTCTAATGAATACAAATGATAAAAAAACACACAATGCTCTCCCTCAAGAAAGAAAATTAAAAAAAAAAAAAACAAGACCTGTAGCGTGAATGTAACGCTGGAACAAGAAGGGCTTCTGAGACCCTGCAAAGTGGTCAAGACTTCCAAGTAAATGTAAATGCGTGTTTCCTATAGATCAACACAAACATAAACTTTGAAATTCCCTAAGAGTGTAGCTACACCATTGTATCCCTTCAAAGGACATAACTTTCTTGCATCCTGATAAATCCTAAAAAAAACCCATTTTCCAGCTAAGCTTAATCACCACATTGGGACTCTGCTACGCTCGTAAATTCCTAAATTAGCTAAGATAAGGCCATAAATCTCGAAGAGCAATATGTAAATATCAGTTTTGATTCTCTAGACAATGAGTGTAGAATTATCGAATATTACCTGGTCGCAATCCGAGGGTGGAGTCAAATGTTCGTCGCGTCTGTAAACTCCGCAGAACCTACAAAGAAAAGATAAGCAGGGACGATTAAGCTCTGTAGCGGAATCGATTGGGAATCGAGAGAGTGGTGAAGACGAAGGAAGCAAACCGAGTTGAATCTTCGCATGATTTTGTGCAGAGAGAGAGAGGAGAGGTTTTTGGTTACAGAGTTTAAACCCTACGCAAATGCCCAGCCAGAGAGGAAGACGTTTTGTCTTTTCCTTGTTCGTCTGAAGTCTCTAGCTCATTCAGAAGGTCCGGAATTGGAAAGACCAAAATATCATCATGGTTTACATTGGCAATGATATGGCTATGTATATATATGCTAAAACTATCCTTTTTACTTGTTTGGTTTTGTGTAAAATGTAAACTCTTTCACTAGACTATGAGAATTTTTTGGGATATTTAATCATGTAATGTAAGTTATAATGAGAAAAAAAAGCTTCAATCGGATGCTGAGAAATATTAAAACATAACCCATGATCTCACATTTGCTTCTTGCAACATTTTTCTTTCTGCAGGTAGGATGGAGTGTGGAGAGATTTTTTTTATTGATTTGGTTATTTTTTTTGGTCAACCATCCGTCTAAACTAGATCAATTGATAGTCAGACGAGCTGATTCTCCGAAGGATCTATATGAAAAAAGATATAGCCTATGATCTTTGTTTCTTTTGCTAAAATGTATTTTCTTTTGGACATTTTTCTTACAAGCTTATTCTTTCTTTATTTTATGTTAAGGTTAATTATATATCAAAACTTATACCAAATTTAAAGAGTATGTATCAAATTATGTCACATGTTTCTTCTCATACGCACACGGCTGATAGTTAACTAACTATCTTGCTTAATAGTTGTATATTCTCCATATCTTCAACTAACAACTAATGGTGTTGTTTCTAATTCAAAGTCGTTAACATCTGTTGTAAATGTATGTAATAGTTTGCATAGGCTGCTAGGCACACCAAATCGAGGAATTGTCAACTAATAAAAGATCACAAGAACAACTAAAGACATGCATGAGAGAATCATTTAGTTCATAAAACTAAAGTCATCTAAAAAGAAAAATTGAAAAAAAAACAAACAAAGAAGACCATTAGCGAACGAAGGCGCTGCTTTAGAAAGACTTAAAAGTCTCGGTATTGATTTGGAAAGACACTACTATTGTATTTACTGCCCAATAACGACGTCTGATATTTACTGCCCAATATTCCCTCAAACAAGGCTTCTCTAGTCGTGTGTTTCGAGTGCAACTACACGGAGGGAGCCTGGAGATAACTCTGCATGATGTAGCGGAAGCTTCTAAATATAGAAATAGTGATCCGTTGATTCTGAGAATACCCGGATAACGAAGATAATCACAAAGATCTTATTTAGTCTAAGAATACCTAAGATCAATGTCTTTTTAAATTCGTTGAGATCACCAATGATCTACCGAAAACAAGGAACAAAGAGAGAATTCTCAATTTTATTAATCAAATCATAAACTGAATACAAACTTAAGACTAAACGGCTATATATAAGAAAACCATAAAAACCCTCAAACAATAAAAGTGATTATCCTATTAACAATAAATTAGATAATAATATTAAGAATATTTCCTACATATTCTCTCTACATCCCGCACTTCTTGGGTAATTACATGGCTAGTTGGAGCAATATCATGGACATTCTGGTGGACAATTCAAAGGACAAAGCACTTTGTGTCCTCTTCGATCGGTACGTTTTCCAGCTTTCTATTCACTCAATATGGTGGGGAAAATTAAAATGGTCGGAAGCATGGTGAGCAATAGAACTTAATGCTCCACGGATGGCTAAGTTCTTCGAGAAGAATGTTATATAGAAATAAATTCTCAACATTTTGGAGAATGAATTGCAATTTGCAGCAAATAGCAAAGATGCAATGGTGGAGAGGAATATAATAGCCATCAGGATTGCTACGAGTGTAGCCAGGGATCGCCGCTACCAGTCCTACTTGGCACAAGGTGGTCCGAGCTGGTTATCTTCTTCTCTCCTAGTAGAAGCTGTAGGAGTTGCGTCTGCCTCTCTCGAATTTAATCTTCTCCTTCCCATGAAGGTTTTTTTGCTGTTTGGCATCTAGTGATGTCCCTTTTCTTTTTTTTTCTTTCCATTTGTCATTCCTTCTCGTTGTTGTTACACTTCGAGGAACTAGAGATACAGCATGACATTTTCTTGTGTTTGATCTTCTAAATATGACACATCTAATGTAACAATGTTTTTGATTGAAATGAATGTAACATTCTTTCAACAAAAAAAAAATCACAAAGGCATATCGAAACATAAAGTTCCGTAAAGACCATTTAATAATGTCACTGAAAACAAAAACAAAAATTGAAAAGTACTGAGAAATTAAAAGAAGGCGCTAGCTGCATTACAAAGACACGAGACTCTCCATGTGATTAGGGAAAACATTTATACATTTTTCGTAGTTAGGAACTCCATCATCACTGCGTCTAAACTCATCATCCATAAATCCTTTAAACAAGGCTTCTCTAGTGGTGTTTCTCCTAGGATCGAAATATAGAATACGAAAAGAGTCAACAAAACTTCCTGGTGCAAAAACAAGCTCACCAGCATCAGTAATACCCTTGAAATGCATATGATTATTACTCCATTCCCTACTAAACCGTACACCAGGCAAACATTGACGCGTCCATTTGTGTCCATCTCCATCTTTCAAAATATATAGTTCACCAGTACCAAAGGGTAAGTCATGAGCAAATAAGGCTAGTCTTCCCTCATAGGGTATCATATTATGCATCCATCGAAAAGGAGAACACTCTGGATATTTTATAGGACTGAAGCTTTCAGATTTAACATCAAAGCTCATTATTATATCATCATCAGCTCTAGCTTGAAAATATAGAACTCCATTGAAGCATCCCCTAAGTCCTCTAACAGTTGGGGTATGCATAGGGATACCTTTGGTTACTCTTCTCCATGATTCTTGAGCTCCCAATGTAAGAATCATAGGCTTTACAAAATTATTACTTCCATAATAATATAATGATAGTACTTTGTGTTTACCCTCCAATGGATCGTAACCTAAATAAGACTTACGAGTATAAAGAGAGGTGGGGATGTGCCCTTTGGGACGTGGCAAGGTTAAAACACGTCTCAAGCTTGGGTTCCAAATCTTTAATCCGTATAATAAAATCAATCCCTGGACGCTCTCCCATTGTAGATAGCGATCATAATTAGTGTTTTCCATGTGATAACTATATACCGGAGAATAAGACCCGTCAGTGTTCTGGTTTTGAGGGAACGAGAAAACTAGTTTCTTTTTGTGATATTTAAAGGTTAGCAAGAGACGTGGAGAGGCCCGAGACGTGAATGAGTTGATAAAACTTGGAAGTCTTGTAATAGAAGACCACAACTTTGAGACACATTGATATCTCATGATTGATTTTGCAGGAAGTCTTGAGAGTATCTCCACGGTTAGATCAATAGGAATATGGTTTGGTTGTGGTTTATCATCATCTCTTGATCTCTCCTCTCGTCTTCTTCTCTTCTTTTTCTTCCATGGCTGATGATTCCTCGACAATACTTTCTTCTTAAAAACCCTCATTCTTTCTTTCCAGAGTTATATTCTCCCTTTTACTCGAATCAATTATATTTAGGGTTCGGTCTGATATATATCTTCGTGTATATAACAACGTAAACGGCACGATATATAATAAATATATCTCTATAATATTATTTGAGAAGTCACTTTCTTAGGTGTCGCGCTCACGTTAACTCTCACGCTGGTTGATTACTATGATACCCCTAATGAATTAAAAATATATTTAAATATTATTATTTCCTTTTTAAAATCTTCCAAATAACAATATAAAATAAAAAGGAAATATTTATAAAATTTACAAAACTATTTAAAACAAAAAATAATTATATATATAATATTTTCATAAAAAAGGAAAGTTTACAAAATAGTAATATTTAACTTAAATATATTTTTAAATAACATAAATTATACTTTTAAGTAATAAAATATTTATATCTATATCTTCTTAGATGAAAAAAATATTTGTATATAATGTTTTTTCATTACAAAAGTTCATACAAATAATCTTGATATTAGAAAAGAAATATTTTTTCTTTAAAAAAGTAATTTAAAGAATAAAATATATATTTTCAAATTAATTATTTTTTGATATATCTATCTATTTTATTAGATAATTACATAAAATAATTAAGTAACATAAACTGATATATGTTTAATTGACAAAAAAATTATAATTAGTATTATTGAAATATTTTTTTGTATATTTATTTGATTATAATATCTTACAATTACAGCAAAAAAATATAAATTATATTGTACTTATATAATATAATTTCTCAAAAACAATCACATTTTTACTGCATATTTTAATAGATGTTAAAAACAAAACTAAAAATAAATTTAATAATAAACATCTTTTGATCAAATAACTACAATTCTTTTAATATATCATAACACTATAATTTAACAAGGTATATATATTATAATTAATAGTTAAAATTATCTGTTTTCTTAATAACTCTTTTGATGTTTAATTTTCTGTTTTTATGTTTGTGGAATTTAATATAACCATAATCTAATACTTAAAGCAAATCAGAATTCCTTATTTCTAAAATTATTTTAAAAAAATTTCAGTTTATCATCCAATCAATCTATGGCATAAATTATTTAGAATTTATAAAATATTTTAATTATTGTAAATATTGATATGTGTTCATAAGCTTTCAAAAATTTATTATTACTTATGTAATTTAGAATCAGACACTTTAGTTTTTATTTATTTTTGTTCTAAGCACAAAAAATCTTAAAATACATAATCTTACTAAGATATGCTTATATTTCATTGATAACAACCAACATAAATGTAAATAAAATAATTAATCAAAAATTTAAGATATTTAGAATAAAAAAGGTTATAGTTGAATTCATAGAAATAGAAAGAATCCAATATATATATATATATATATATATATATATCCAAATGATAAAACTGACTAAATATAATATATATAAAATTATAATTACTAAATTAATATAATATTATTAATACAAATTATACATACAAACTATAAATTAATATAAAAATTTAAAGTAACTAGCAATCAACTATTATAATATATTTATTTCTTAAATATTTAAGCCCGTGCATGAGCACGGGAAAATCACCTAGTCGACAAATATATTACAAATAATTATTTTTTCGTAGTACAAAGAATTATTATAGAAAAATTTCATATTTACGATTTTTTTTTTTTGTAAATTTTACAAATAATAGTTTTCTTTTAGCGAATTTGAAAAAAAAAACAAAGAAGAGCATTTGCGATGAAGGCACTGCTTTAGAAAGACACAAGAGTCTCGGTGTGATTTGGAAAGACACTAGTATTGTATATACGGTAGCTAACAAGTGACGTCTAAATTCACTATCCAATATTCCCTCAAACAAGGCTTCTCTAGTAGTGTTTTCCAAGTGCAACTACACCTACACGGTGGGAGTATGGAGATTACAAGTCGCTGCACTTCATCGTCGGTAAGATTACACAGCTAGTTTGGAGAAATGTTTTCTCTATACGTTTTCCAACTTTCTATGCACTCAATATGGCAGGTATAAAATGGTCGGCAGCATGGTGAGCAGTAGAATTAAGGCTCCACGGATGGCTAAGTTCATGGAGAAAAATGTTAGAAATAAAATCTCAACATTTTGGAGAATGAGTTGCAGCAATAGAGGCTTGGTTTTGCATCGAGGAACTAGGGATAAAGCATGACATTTTTCTAGTGTTTGATCTTCTAAACAAGGACACATCTTCTGTACCAATGTTTTTGATTAAAACAAATTTTACATTCTTCCAAAAAAAAAAACCACAACAAAAGTCGAAAGGCATATATATAGTTTCATAAAGACCATTTAATGTCACTGAAAACAAAAACAGAGAAGAGCATAGAGAAGACGCTGCATTACAAAGACACGAGACTCTCCATGTGATTTGCGTAAACACACATACAGTCTGTTTGGTCGTCAGGAACTCCATGACTGCGTCTAAATTCATCACCCATAAATCCTTCAAAGAAAGCTTCTCTAGTACCGTTTATCCTTGGATCGAAATATAGAATATAAGACGAGTCAACAAAACTTCTTGTTGCAAAAACAAGCTCACCCAGTATCAGTAATACCCTTGAATTGCATAAGCTTCCTCCACTCGCTCTTAAAGGGTATAGGAGGCAGAGGCGCGCATTGACGCGTCCATTCGTGTCCATGTGCATCTTTCAAAATACATAATTCAACATCATCAAATCGAAAGTCACGGTTGCGCGGGTTTTGAAGTTTAGTTTATATAATTATTTTGAAAGTCAGGTTCTTACATCTCGTTTTCACATTTACAGATATTTCTTTTGTAAATCTTACAAATAATAGTTTTTGTGAGATAATTTACAAGTTTAATTCATTTTCTTTATATATATTTTTTCTCAAACTACATACACAAAAATTTTGATCAGTTGACAAAATATCTATCAAACTAAAAATATAGATCACTTTTTTTTTACAAAATATATAGATCATACATACTGTACATATAAAAAGTTATCTATATAAGCTAGTACGCACGGGTCGTTGACCGTCGATGGCAACTTGCAAATTCCATTCCCCCCCCCCCCTCTCATCTAATACATTTTAAAGGAAAAGGTCATGATTCATGAACATGATAAGTGTCTACCGTTCCACGTATGTCCCACGAAGGATAAACGTCACAATACGTAATATCTGAATTTTTAGAGTCCCCGCAAATATCGGGACAACTTTTTCTATATATAAAGCCCCTTTTATATAAAATAAAAACCGCTTCTTCTCTCTGGACGTTGCAACGTTTAAAGCGATCAACAAAACCTTCGTTTCTGTTCAGTCTATCCGGCCGGCGCCGGCTCCGGCGTCGGTTCGTACTCTACTTTTGTTGTTTTTCAATTTATGTGTCGTAGTTTATTGTGTCAATAAGTATGGTTCCATCAAAATCATCATCATCATCGACTTGTTATCTAATCAAGTCACGTGTCTTCTCGTTACGTTATCTCTCCTCCTCCGCCTACTGGTGTGTGATAGATTCTTCATGGGTAAACAAATTTTTGTTTGCTTACGGGTTCATAGTGCGGATATGGGGTTGGGATCAGATATCTGACGAATCCAGTTTCTCCCTTTTCGGTGAGTATATTATCTCCTTAATTGTTGAGTATCATTTTCAAACAAACAGAATTCTGGGATTCTGCGTTGTTGGCGTATTTCCGTGGCTAGTTTGGCACGATGGGTTGTTACTTTATGTAACTAATTTGAAAGGATTGCTAGTTCTTTGGAACAAAAAAATGAATCCTAAACTACCATGGCCTTGGAGACGATTAGGGATGATATATGCACTCGTTCGTTGGATGTGGACGATTGTGAGTTCCCTATTCCAGAAAGTTGGTTTTCATCCTTATTGGATAATAGGAGAGAAAGGGAATCGTATATGCAAAGATATGAAATGGAAAAAGATGGAGTCAGATGATTACCAAAGTCAATATGAGGGATGTCTCAGATTTTGGATAGAAATTACAACAATACATGTCATCTCCTGCAACGGGAGTGTATGGAATAGGCAACGGTGTAACAGATGGATCGTGCCTCCTGATCTACTAAGTGATAAAAGGCGTTGGATCACAATGGATGATAGCCGAACACAAGATCATATAAGACCGAGAACAACAATAGAAAAAGTTAGCGAATCAGTCTATCCTGCAAAAGAGTTAGGAAGCATCGTGTTATTACTTTTCTATTATCATGTTCAGCTTAAAAATGTATTTGTTGTATATTTCGATTCTGATACTCTGTTAAACCTCTTTTCATATTAATAAAATTAAGGTGTTATAAAAAAAAAAAAAAGCCCCTTTTATTTTATTCTGTAATGGAAAAGGTCATGAACACGATAAGTGTTCCACGTATGTCCCACGAAGGATAAAACGTCACACACAATACGTCATGGTTTAGTAAATTTCCTTTCCGTGACACAAAATAATATTTGACAGAGTACCCCCGCAAATATCGGGACAATTTTTTTATATATAACTCCCCCCCCCCCCACCTTTCCTCTTGCCCATAACAAACAAGAGAAGGTTAATTAACAGTACAGCGAGCCACAACATAGAAAGAAGCTCTCTGCTCTGGTGCATTTTTTTTTCTCAGTTCTTCTTTATTTTATTTTTTGATCTGAAACACTTGCTAGAGAGAAAATGGTGGATCCGGTGGGTTTCAGATTTAGGCCGACCGACGAGGAGATCGTCGACTATTACCTCAGATCCCGGTCGAAAAATATCGATGGTAACAAGAGTCATGTCGATAAAGTCATTAACACAGTTGATATCTATAGCTTCGATCCTTGGGAGTTGCCTCGTAAGTCTAACTAACTACTTCACTATTTTTTTTGAAACATCGGTTAGTTTCTGATAATATTAATGGCTTTTCAACATCGTTTTTTTTTAAATTATTTCTCAGCCCAGTCGAGTTCGATGAGGAATGCGACTATGTTATTGTTTGGTATGGAAAAAGGTAGTAAAGACAACAAATATAACGGAGGAGAGAGACAGAGCAGGAAAAAGAGATCTTGTTTTTTGAGGAAGACAGGAGTTAATGTCAACATGATCAACCCAACTGTCCAACAGCCCATGAAAAGAAAGAAGAAGAACTGAGCCAACAACAATGCAAGCCGAGAACCTCCATATAAGATAACAGCTCCCGTAAGAGGGTCGCAAAGTCTAACTCATGTGAAGAATGGTTTTATTAAGGTTAACTATATTGCAAAAATCATACAATCTTTACAGAGTACGGATCAACTTATGTCACATGTTTCTTAATTCTTCTCATACGTTCACAGCTTAATATTATTGTATATCCTCCAAATCTTCAACTAATTATTTCTAAGATAAAGCTGCTAGCGTCAACTGTAAATCCCATGTAATTGTTTGCATAGACACGCTAAATCATTAAAGATCACAAGAAAAACGAAAACATAACAGAATCATTGACTGTCATAAAAATCAAGTGTCACTGAGAAGAAAAGAGCAACAGCGAATTAACGAAGCGCTGATTTAGAAAGATACAAGAGTCTCGATGTGGTTTGAGAAAACACTCGTATTGTATATACCGCCGTGGATACCAACCCCATAACGACGTCTAAAGTCAACACTCACAATTCCTTCAAACCAAGCTTCTCTCCTAATGTTTCTCCTCGGATTGAAATATAGAATATATAACAAATTATAACCGCTAGATACAAAAATAAGCTCACCAGCAGCAGTAACACCGTTGAAAGATAGACCAGTAGTCATATGAAAACAGAATTCTTCATGCAACCATACATCTCCATTTGAATCTTTCAAAACATATAGATCAAGACTAATGTAAAATTCCCTATAAGGAATTAAAGTTAGCCTTCCCTCATAGAGTATCATATGACACGGTTGATAACAACCTTCCGGATATTTTATAGTACTGAAGCTTTCAGTTTTGACATCAAAGCTCATGATTATAGGATGACCATCAGTATCAAGAGCTGCATAATACAAAATCCCATTGAAGCATCGTCCATGTCTTCCTATAATTGGGATATGAATAGGGCAACGTCCTTTGGGTATTATTCTCCATGATTCTTGACCTCCCAATGTAAGAACCTGAGGCTGATCAGTATATTCCTTTCCCGACATGAACAAGACTTTGTGTTTACCTTCCAAAGGATCGTATCCCAAATAAAAACGGTATCTCAAATAAGGCGAATCATTATCCGAGATGGTTTCTTGGGGTTGTGGTAAGGTTAAAAACTGTCTCAAGGTTGGGTTCCATACTACAAGCTCCTTTAATAAAATCAAGCCATGGACGCTCTCGGATAGTTTACTATCCGAATATTTAGGGTTTGTTATCTGATAACTGTAGTACGGAGGATATGACCCGTCTTGATTCTGGTTTTGAGGAAAAGAGAAAACGAAGTGCTTCTCTAGTATTGAGAAGGTGAGCAGAAGACGCGGTGGCCGTGAAGTGGACCGAGACGTGAATGAGTTGATAAAACTTGGAAGTGTCGTGAAAGAAGACCATAGTTTCGACACACATCGATATCTCATGATTGATTTCGCAGGAAGTCTTGAGAGTATCTCCAAGGTTAGATCAAAAGGAATATGGTTTGGTTGTGATCTATCATCATCATCTTGTGTTGCTTTGTGGATCTCTCTTGTCTTCTGATCCCCTTGTTCCTCCATGGCCGATTAATTGCTCAACAATGAAAAATATTAAAAACCCTAATCCCTTCTTCCAACTTTATACTTTCTTCTTGAAAACCCTCATTCTTTTCTTCCAGTTATATTCCACCTTGAGGTCCCATATATATACACTTAATATCTATCTTACAATAACATAGACAGCTAGATATCTCATTATACATTAAATTTTTCGTACTATATAAAGCTTGGTTATAAAGGTTGGTAGATAATTTTCCTTTTAAGAAAATGCTAATCCAAAAAAAAAATCTATACTAATTAACATGATTAGGACATATGACAATAAAAATTCAAAATTATGACATGTGTTCAAAAAATTTCTAAACTATACTATTATATAATTGTAATTTACCTCTTAAAAAACATATTAAATCAAAAGTTAAGATTTGCTTCCTTATAAATAATTTAATTCTATTTATTTTTGACTGAGTGTTGATTATATTTCAAATTTTATTTTAATTTCTTATGTATATTTTATAAAGGTTGGTTTTAAAAGTATCTTTTATAAAGCTTGGTTATAAAAGTTTCTAATTACTAATTAACATGTTTGAGACATATGACAATAAAATTCAAAATTATGACATGTGTTCAAAAAATTTCTTAACAATAATATTATATAATGGTAATTTACCTTTTAAAAACATATTAAAATTAAAAACTAAGATTTTCTTCCTTATAAATAAATAAGGATAAAACTTTTTGTTATCTAATCTTTATTATTCATAATCATTAATTGTAATATACAGTAAAACCTCTATAAATTAATAATGTTGAGACTTTAAAATTTTATTAATTTATAGAGATATTAATTTACAAAAAAACTTATTTAAATTTCTTATTTTAAAATATATTTATTCTAAGATAAGAAAATATATGATGTTAGTGTATCAAATTTTTTTTTTTTAAATTTGACATTGATATTAATTTTATTATATTATTTTATGTATATAATATATATTACATAGTATTTAAATATGTGTTTAGATATAATATTACTAAACTCATCAAAAATATATTAAATGTTAAGAAAATATAAAGATAATTCCATTGTGAATAAAAAATAAACAATATAATGATAGGTTCTACTTATATAAATATGTATATATAAATTATTAATTATAATTTTAATGGGACCATATATTTACATAAAATTTACTTAAAATTATTATTTTATTATTTTATTGATTTGTGTCAAATTTTTAATCAATCCAAATTGTGACCAGAAGATTCGGCGATCGTGAAGACGTGAATGAGTTGATAAAACTAGGAAGTGCGATTGAAGAAGACCATAGTTTCGACACACATCGATATCTCATGATTGATTTCCAAGGAAGTCTTGAGAGTATCTCCAAGGTTAGATCAAAAGGAATGTGTTTTGGTTGTGATCTTTCATCATCATCATCTTGTGTTGCTCTGTGGATCTCTCTTGTCTTCTGATCCCCTTGTTCCTCCATGGCCGATTAATTGCTCAACAATGAAAAATATTAAAAACCCTAATCCCTTCTTCCAACTTTATATCCCACTTTGTATTTTAAAACTAAAATTAAAGTATATATGTAATCTTTTTTTTTGCAAAAAAATATATTTTAAATTACGTTTTCTATTTTTTGTTAATTTTTTTGAATGTCACTAATATTTGATGGCAGAGAAAAGGATTGACTAATATTTACATCTAAATTACTAGGTTTTCTTTTATTTTATTGATGTAGTTATTATAGGATGGGTATTATGATATTCGAAGTGTTTTGTCCACACATAAGAATACTTATTAGTTTACATTTTAATAAATATAAAACCAACATAATAAGTTATTATTGATAGTTTCAAAAATTTTGAATCAAATTATAAATGACAATACTCATATGTTAAAAAAAAAATTAAAAATATATTTATACAATTATTTTTGTTTTATTCATATTTAACTATAACTTTTCATATCTTAATTTTAAATTTTATAATATTAGATATATTTTAAAGTTAAGAATATAATATATAAGAATTATTTTATTTCTAAAATATAATATTATTAATATAAATTTGTTTTAGTTATATAATAATATATATATAATCATTAAAAACATGAAATAAGTAAAATTACCTAAAATCATGGAAAGTTTACAAATAAACAAATCTATTTTATCTTATAAAACATATAATTTTTTAATAACATTTTTTAATTCTATAATATATATATATATATATAATTTATTCAAAATGTGACAAATATATAAAATTACCTAAAATCATGGAGAAATTGACAAATTTGCAAATTTACTTCTCAAATAATAGTATACTAGTTGATAATCTGCGCATATGTGCGGAGTAAAATTTATATATTAATAATCACTGAATACTAATTTTGATCGTTCAACCACCATGTCATAATTTTAACCGTCAATAAAAGGTTGATAAATAAGGTAATGTTTGTTGATATGTTTGATTTTTTTTAAAACCTATTTAAATACATTGTGCTTCAATAATATCATCCGGATGTTAAAATTCACCATTTCACTTTGATATGAAATTTTTTATTTTTGAAATAAAATTAACTTTTGAGAGTCACGCTTGCTCGAAATGAACATTATTATGTATACAAATCATTTATACATATTATTATTTATTTTATCTTCATTTACGTATTATGTAATAATATGTTTATTGAATAATTGAGAAGCGAGTAACTATTACGTATATAGCTAAAGTAAACATATAAATAAAAACCATCCCTCTTTGTATTAACAATATTGTTTTGTTGGTAAAGAATCAAAATAATTAATAATTTATTTTATATGTTACATAATTAAAATTAAATTATATTAACAAAAATATATAATATATTTTAATATGAATATTTAGTAATTGAAGTTCATAGTCGTATGATTTAACTAACATTTTTATATTTACTATAACAAATATTATTTTTATTTATATGAATATTTATTAACCGATGTTTCCTATTCAAAGAAAATTTTGAAATAACATGTTTATGTGTTTTATATATATATATATATATATATATATATTAGAGATTTCATATTTATATGATTTTATGATCATTTTGTATTTTGTTATAACAAAAAGTTAAATCATTGATCACAAAAATTTCAATGTTGATTTTTAAAAATTTTAGTAATTTATAATCGTTTAAAAAATTCAAATTATAGCATATAAGAAAAAATCTAAATTTTTTTATATTATTAATATGATATTTTAATTTATTTTAAGAATATAAAATTAAAAAAAACGATGGAAGATAGAAAATTGTTATCAAATTTTATTATTCAAAATCATTAATTGTCATATATTTGTTAACCCTAGGTAATTACGTAACTTTTATTTAAGGAAATACGAATAGGGTGATGGAGATACGAGTGTGATGACTGACAGCTCGTCGTTACCTAGTTCTGACGAGCCAGAGTCTCAACACGCCAGTTGAGATCTATGAGCTGCAGAGGGGTGTGGTGTGAGCAAAAAATCCGAGAACCTCCATAGAAGATAACAGCTCCCGTAAGAGGCTCGCAAAGCCTAACTCTGTGAAGAATGGTTTACTAAGGTTAACTATATTGCAAAAATCATACAATCTTTACAGAGTACGGATCAACTTATGTCACATGTTTCTTCTTCTCATCCTCCTAATCTTCAACTAATTATTTCTAAGATAAAGCTGCTAGCGTCAACTGTAAATCCATGTAATGGTTTGCATAGACACGCTACATCAAGGTAGGGTAAATCAACGAGAACATAAGAGAAGCATTTACTGTCATAAAAATCAAGTGTCACTGAGAAGAAAAGAGCAACAGCGAATGCAGCGCTGATTTAGAAAGACACAAGAGTCTCGGTGTGGTTTGGGAAAACACTAATATACGGCCGTAGCTAAGTCCATAACGACTTTTAAAGTCACCATCCACAATTCCTTCAAACAAAGCTTCTCTCGTAATGTTGTTCCTCGGATTTAGATATAGAATGTAAAGCGATTCATGCTTGTTAGATGTAAAAACAAGCTCACCAGCAGCAGTAACACCGTTGAAAGATAGACCTCTAAGTATATGAAGACAGCATTCTTCATGCAACCATTCCTCTCCATTTGAATCATTCCCTCATAAAGTATCATATGACACGGCAATTGATATCAGCCTTTTGAAAATTTTATAGGATTGAAGTTTTCATGTTTGACATCAAATCACATTATTATACGATGAGCATCAGTATCATAAGCTTCATAATACATAATCCCATTAAAGCATCGTCCATATCCTCCTATAGTTGGGGAATGCATAGGACAACGTCTTTTGGTGATTATTCTCCATGATTCTTGAGCTCCCGATGTTAGAACCCGAGGCTGATCAGTACATTCCATTCTCAACATGAACAATACTTTGTGTTTACCTTCCAAAGGATCTTATCCCAAATAAGGCGAATCTTTAACCGAGATGGTTTCTTGGGGTTTGTGGTAAGGTTAAAAACCGTCTCAGTGTTGGGTTCCATACTACTACACGCTTCCTTAATAAAATTAAACCCTGGAAGCTCTCGGATAGTGTACTATCCGAATATTTAGGGTTGATTTCTCAAATATATGTTAACTCCTTCTTAGTGTCTGTTGGATTCTCAAATAATACCCAGAAAATAAAGTTTCAAGAGTTGTTTAACTCAAATTAAAGTTCTAAATATTTTATAAATCAAATCAGAAGTGTCTCTTACAAATCAAGAGATCACTAATGTTTATCTAGAATAATAATTGGAATTAAATAAGAACCTAGAAAACCAAAGCTCTAGAGGATAACGATGTACTCTAGATCAATTTGGATATCTGGTATTGGTAAGAGAAGACCACAGCTTCGAGACACATCGAGTTCTCGCGATCGATTTCAGAGGAAGTCTTGTAAGTATTTCCACGGTTAGCTTAACAGAAATAGGGTCTACTTTGCATCTATCATCATCATCATCTTGTGTAGCTATGTTGATCTCTCTTGTCTTCTTAGCCTCTTGTTCCTCCATGGCCGATTGCTCTAACAATAAAAAGAGAAAAAAACCCTATTTCGTTCTTCCAACTATATATATATTTATATATATATATATATATATATATATATCCCACTTGCCTTCTTCGTAAAAAAAAGTACAATGTGCTTAGGATAGAAGATTAAATAGTAGGCTCTTGTCCCTGGTCAAACAGATTATAGGCCCAAAACTTCTATTATGTTGAGAAATGATGGTTGGGACATATCCGGAAATGGACCAGACCACATCAGTCTCACTTCAGTCCAAGACCAGGCGACAAGCACCTTATCCTTATCCATACCAGGCGGCCAAGACTTGTCATTATCCTCCCTTGTATTTATCCATATGTTGTAGTTATCCTAATCATTATAGGATTAGGATAATCATCCCCTTTA
>CAKOAT010208488.1:0-116954 GCA_932364175.1 Eruca vesicaria subsp. sativa
GAAGCACCACCACCAGCCTTCTTCGGAAGAAGAAGGTTATGAATATTCGGCATCACACCACCATTAGCAATCGTCACATCCCCAAGCAACTTACTCAACTCCTCATCATTCCTCACCGCCAACTGAATATGACGTGGCACGATCCTAGTCTTCTTGTTGTCCCTCGCTGCGTTCCCCGCCAATTCTAGAACCTACACAACAAACATCCAATTTCAACAATTACCCAAACCGGTCAAAATTAGGGTTTTACGAAAATTAAAACAAAATTAAGGTTAATTTACTTCTGCGGCGAGGTATTCGAGGACGGCGGCTAAGTAGACCGGAGCTCCGGCACCAACACGCTCGGCGTATTTGCCGTTTTTGAGGAATCTGGCGATACGACCGACGGGGAATTGGAGACCCGCTTTGCTGCTCCTTGACGTCGCTTTCTTGGCGACTCCAGATCCGAGGGTTTTTCCACGGCCAGCCATTTGTGTTTACGGAAGAGAGACGAGGCAATGAAAAAAAAATTGAAAGCGAAGCGTACGAAAATTATACAGTGGACACAATTCTCTCATGGATTTATATATATACTACTAATGCGTATAGACGGCAGAGTCATTTTCGTCCAATAGGAAACAATCACGCGGATCGCTGTGAATGCCGTTGGATCAGAATTAGGATCAACGGTTAGTAATAAAGACTCCGAGGATACGCATTGCACGATTGATTGACCAAGTTACCCTTCGGTTAGCTTGACAAAAAAAAAAAAAGGTTATACTACTCACTAGCTAACCGTTTGTTCAAAAAAAAAAACCTTAAATGTTTTGCAGATAAATACTTGTATTTCTTTTCTTTTTTTTTTTTTGTAAAAACTTGTATTTCTTTTGTCAAGAAAATTATCATGCGATCGATACAAATGTGTATTTATTATTTAACAACCTTTTTTTCTTTGGAACAAATTTAACAACCGTTGGAGTATATTTGTAGACGAAGCAGAACCAATGTGTATATACACTTTATGATTTTGGAATCGATTATGATTTATTTCAACTATAAACTTATACATATATATAATTTGATTTTTCTTTTATCTAGCAAAAGAGAAATATTACCATTTTGCATATAATAAAAACTTTATTCTATTTTCATAGATGATTTTCCTTTTGCTTGAGATTTTATATCCAGATCTTATTTTTATAGTATAATTAAACAACCCGACTTTAGATGGTTATAAGTTATGGTTTTTGGGTTGGAAAGACGAATGAAATAGTGGGAACATAGGCAGTTATAGAATAATGGAAAGTATAAACATTTGTAAACATTTATAGGAAACCGTTTAATTTCTAAACAAATTTAAAATATTGTAAAAAGATATTAAATGATAGATATCATTCATATATTGTCAAGCAATTTTAGTTTTAAATATGTATAAAACATTAAAAATCTTACAAAATAAATTCGATGGAGGATTTTTTTTTTTTGTAACATGATGAATTACATAAAATAAAATGGTTGTATCATTAAGCCTTGGCCCAATGGATAAGGCGTTTGTCTACGAAGCCGAAGGTCTGAGTTCCATTTCAGTGAAGTTGAGTTTTTAGTTTTTGTAAGCCGAAGCCGCAAGTAAACCGGATTGAGTTTTCTCTCATCAACCAACCGAACCGACCTAATAACAAATATAAACCAAAATTTTGCTTCTCGAAGAAACAAAAATATCTCTGAAGATTCAATTAAAAACAAGAGAACACAACACAACTCCCATCTCATCATTCTTTTGTCGGGTTTCTTCTCATCATTCGAACGTGGGCTTCGCGTTGTTATGAAACGAGGATTCTCACAGTCTCCTTCCAGCTCTACTCCTCCTCCTCCTTCCTCCAGATTCAAATCCAACCCTCAAGGTTCTCTTCCCCTCTCTTCAATTCCATTAAAATAACTCTCTTGGTTCAAATTGATTTCTCTGAAAGTTGTTTCATTTCTTTTGCCCGTTATAAAAAAAAAATTCTCCTTTATAGTTTAGTTTCATTCATACAATGTAACTTGTTTGTAGGTTCTGTTTTACTGTCTTTATAATTACAAAGTTGGATTCATTGCTTTAAAAAAAAAAAAAATTTGACATTAGGTGAGTCTGAGTTTGATGAAGATGAGAGCACAAAGAACTTTGCACGGAAAGTAGCTGATCATTACAGTCGTAGAACAAACCAAACTTTGGAAGAGAGAGAAGCTAGTCCCATCATCCATTTAAAGAAACTCAACAATTGGGTTTGTTCACTCTCTCCATCATATCTTTAGAGAGAAGAGCTTTTTTTGTTGTTTCATGACATTGATTTCGTTTTTTCTTTTGCAAAACAAACAGATTAAAAGTGTGTTGATTCAGCTTTATGCTCGTCCTGACGATGCTGTTCTTGACCTTGCCTGTGGAAAGGTTCTTCTTCTTGTCTTACAAAAAAAAATCTTATTGTTGATATGCGCATTGTTAAAGTATTGTGTGTTGTGTCTTAACAGGGTGGTGATTTGATTAAGTGGGATAAGGCAAGGATCGGGTACTATGTTGGCATCGATATAGCTGAAGGCTCGGTATGTGACCGATTAATATATGTATTTTTCTTTTTTCTTTTTGAGTTTTCTTGATCTCTGTATGTGACAGATTGAAGATTGTCGCACGCGTTATAATGGTGACGCAGACCATAACCAACGTCGTAAGAAGTTCAGCTTTCCCTCCCGTTTATTATGTGGCGATTGTTTTGAGGTAAGCTCTTTAATAGTAGTTTAAACACACAAGCTCTTGTCATGTTACTATCATATGCGGATGTAACAGCCAAGTCAATGGTTGCAGGTAGAACTAGACAAGGTTCTTGAAGAGGATGCCCCTTTTGATATCTGCAGTTGCCAGGTTTTTTTTTATGTTTCCTCTCAAGATAACATGTTTGGTCACACTAAGTGGTTCCAGATTAGTTGTTAATGGTGAATAGTGTAGTTATTAAAGATACTGAATCTGCCAAGTCATTGTTTAATTGTAGTTTGCTATGCATTACTCATGGACTACTGAGGCGCGTGCACGACGGGCTTTGGCAAATGTCTCAGCTCTTCTTCGTCCTGGAGGTGTCTTTATCGGAACAATGCCAGATGCTAATGTTATCATTAAAAAACTCCGACAAGGTTCTTATTTTTGCTTTCCTCTTTGCTTTAACCCTTTGATCTTTATAAACATTGAGTTTTGCCTTACGGCTTCACACTGAATACACAGCTGAAGGTTTGGAGATTGGTAATAGTGTATACTGGATTCGTTTTGGTGAAGAGTATTCTCAAAAGGTGATAACTCCTTATGTTACTACTTAAGTACTTATAGTTCTTATAGTTTTCTCTATTTCTATTGTAATGATGGCTCTCTTTTATGGTTCAGAAGTTCAAATCTAGCAGGCCCTTTGGTATCGAATACGTATTTCACCTTGAGGTACTTTTCTTCTTGAGTAAACTCACTTAGTACTTTACCTCAGAAAATGAAGCATTGTAGAGTAAGCTTTAGAGAGATGTTTTTATGATAGGATGCTGTTGATTGCCCTGAATGGATTGTGCCCTTTAACATCTTCAAGTCTTTAGCCGAAGAGGTTACTATTTTCCTCTTCTCCATGTTCAAAGGGTTTATACATTTATGTATGACATTGTACCCATGAACAGTATGATTTAGAGTTGGTGTTTGTGAAGAACTCACACGAGTTTGTCCATGAGTATATGAAAAAACGAGAGTTTGAAGAACTCATGAGAAGGCTTGGTGCTTTGGGTGATGGTAACCAAGACCAGAGTAAGTTCTTTGTGTTTTTGATTCTAACCAAATTTGCCTTAGAAATATAACTATTTGGTTGGGACCGTTTTATATTCAGGCACGTTATCAGCTGATGAATGGGATGCTGCATATCTATACCTCTCTTTTGTCTTGAGGAAGGTTTGTCTTCTTTCTTTCAACATCTTTTCGGTTTTCCTTCTTTCCCTCCGTGATTCAGGCATGTTTTAACAGAGAGGAGAATCCGATGGAGGTCAGAGGAGAGGAGGGAGGAGGAAGAATGGGAAAATGAACTTATCTAAAGACGATGTTTTGTATATTGACAACTGATGTGTAAAAGAGTAACTTTAAACAACTGATAGTGTCTGTTTTCGTCTAAGCCTTTTGTTTACTTTAGAAAATATGATCCCTTCATAGAGAAAGAAGACGAGAAGCAGTCCCCAGTAATATAACGAGTATTACTAACCAAAAACCGAAAGGACCAAACTGTTCATATATTTTTATGCCTATAATACTGAAAACTAAAAGAAGTAAACTAAATCAAGAAAATACCCAGAAAGTCATGCTAATTTTATTATCAGTCATGTTTTCGTCAGAAAGATTAAAGTTATAGCTCAAAATCTTTAAAAGAAACATATTTGTTTATAAGTCAATTTTTCTTGTGTTTTTAAGACTTGAAAGTAATTATACAGAAATATAATGTAAAAATACAATCTCAAAACTTACAACTTGAATTTTAAATAAATTATAGTCTCTACCACTCAGCTTTATGTAATGATGATAAATGGGAAGACGACCTATTTCCCCACAGGAACTATGGCATAGTAATAAATGTACACAAAGTTTCGACCTCGACGTAATTGCACACCACATAAGTATAACAACGCTCTTCCACATACGATGAAAGTTCGAAACCCGTTTCCCCCCAGACCAAAATTTAGCTTGGTTTTAATGGTTTATTACATAAATCGATAGTAAACCAGTTAGTATCGGTACAACTTGACCCATATAAAGATCCGACTATGGTTCGATTTAAATCCAACCCGAATCCCCTTTAAAACACCCAAAATTGAGTTCATGACTTTAGAACCCTAAAATAAAATAAAAATTCCAGAGAGAGATTTCATAGCAAGATCAGGAGAATCAGGTGTCCCCGAATCGAAATCAAGTACATCATTCCACTGTACATTCACATCAGTCCATGATTCCATTCTTGATTCCTTAAAAACAGAGAGACACTGAGAGACAAAGAGACAGTTCAATAACGAGAGAGAGAGATGGAGAGAGAGAGAGAGAGAGAGAGAGAGAGAGAGAGATGTCGAAATTACCTGTCTGGAAACAATCGGAGGAGCAACGATGTAGAGGAGCAACGTCGTTCTTTTCAAGTGCAAGAGATTGATGTTTTAGGATTTCTTTTTAATTTGGTTTAGGTTGATTTAATCGGGTTTTTAATCTGTAAACGGGTCATAATCGGGTATTATTGGTTTAGGTGAGTTAGTTATTGGTTAAGTTTAGGTTTAGGGAACACTAACCAATTTTAAACCGTAATTTGTTGATATTAGTTTGATTTACAAACTTTAGGGGGAAACGGGTTTCGAACTTTCATCGTATGTGGAAGAGCGTTGTTATACTTATGTGGTGTGCAATTACGTCGAGGTCAAAACTTTGTGTACATTTATTACTATGCCATAGTTCCTGTGGGGAAATAGGTCGTCTTCCCATGATAAATTTGAGAAAGATCTAGTGTGCTCTGCTCTCTATAAACATCATGAAGACCTTCCGTTTCATTGAGAAACTTTCCTTTTTGACGTCTTGAACAATTTGTAAGTATCAACCCATTATCTTTTGCAGGTTTTTGACAGCTGAAATTAAAGCAAATGGTTGTTTCTTAAATACTCATTATGTTTCAAAATGATTTATGTTTTGTTCTTAAATTTTTTTTAAGGATAATATCATTTTAATATTTTATGTAATAATGGTAAATTGTAAACTTTAAAAAAATTAATTGTGTTTACTAAATTTAATTGAATAAAAGTTATGATAAATAGTTAATCACAAAATTAATATATTTATAATCAAAATTTAATATATTTTAATATCTGTGAGAGTTCCACAACATACATCTTTTTAAAAAGGAGGAAGTACAAAAAATATTTAGTCAACTTGAAGAAATTACACATGAACCTTATAAAATTATATTCATGATGCCTATTAGAGCCTACTTATCATAATTATAGTTATACATTTATTTTTATTAATACTGGGATTTTTTTTGTTGTAAAGTTGATTCATTTGAACAAATCATATAATTAACTAATATGATTTATTTGAAAAAAATCATATAATTAAACTAAAATGTTACAAGATGTCACCATTTATTTCGTACCAACAGCATCATTTGCCTTGTATTGGTCTCACTAACAACATAGTTTATCATGTTGCAAGCATCCGATGTCTGATAACAAAGATAGAATCCTTTTGGTACGTAAAGCTAAAAGATTTATCTCTTTCAGCATAGGCAAACTATATTCACTTTTGTAGATTGATAGGTTAATCATTATGTGATAATCAAAGGCACAAAGTCAAATAATTAATGTTAAAAGAAATAACGTTACTTTCTCTTTAAGATTACTCAGTTTAAGTATTATAAGTATTGTTATCATATAATCTAAGATAATATAATCAATCATGGCATATCGAAAAAGCAGAACAAAAAGTCTGTCCATTATTTGCTCTCTTCGTATTGTTATTATCAACAGTCCTTTATTCCCTTTTCTCTTAACTAAAGTAAATAAATTGTTTTTCTTTGTCAGTTAAATGTTTTATTTACTTCCTATACTTTATATGATGCAAAAATGAGGTATTGCTATCATGCGGCCACAACAACTTAATTTAATCTGTCTTAGAACATCTCTAACCCAAAACTTTAGTTTAAAGGGAATAAACCTTCAAAATGAAAATTTGAGGCTTGATTGCTCCAACTATGAATCTTCAAAAATCTTTAAATATTTATCTATTTGCATTGTAATCCTTAACATTAACAAAGAGTACTAATAATGATAAAACTTCACATATATATAAACATACATTTAATATATTATTAAACATATAATATTATAATACTATATAATAAAGATAATATAAATTATATATATAATAAACTAATACACTTACAGATGAATTTTAGAAAGTTACGTATAAAATATCAAATTTTGATATCACTTGTAAAATATGTAATTTGTTTTAATTTGTGGTAGGTTTGTTTAATATATTTTTCATTTTGTGTTATACTTACTGTATATTGCTACTGTGTGAATTTTATTGTAATGTTATATAATATTTATCTTATTTTATTTTATTTGAGTGTATTTAAGTTATTCTAAATAAAGTTAGTAGATATATTTGTGAAATGATATAATTGAAAGGAATAAAAAAAAATGAATAGTAGTTTTGAAATTTTGAATAGTGAAACCTCAAAGTTGATTTCACTATTCACAACTTAAAAATTTGAAAATTTAAGGTTGGATTAGAGTGATACAAAACTTCAAAATTTGAGGATTTGAGGTTGGATTGGAGATGTTATTATGCTATTAACCTTTTTCTTTTTTTTTCTTTTGGTCTTATGCTATTACCATTGTCCAAATATAGACGACTATCCTCGTACTTTTAATTTATAGAGATCAACGTGTTGACAAAAAAAAGAGACTATTATGTAAATATCAAGTGTACTAAAAATGTATAGAAACACTACTTATGTGTCTTTTGAACAAATAGCACTACTTATGTTATATCTCCCTGCAACCTATATATATGTTATATCATCAACTAATAGTCCAGTGCCATATTGTCTTTGATGTTTTCAACTATAATATTTCATAAACAATATTACTATGTCATGTGTCAAAGTGTAAAATCATCTAACTAAATTTTGGTATTAACAAATGTGGTAACTCAAAAGAAAGCGTAACTGATTTAAAACTAAAACTTGACTGCTTGGACCACTGTTGTAGATGAGGAACTAAGAGTCCAGTGCTATATTGTCTCTTTATTTTTATATTATTTTATCAATAATAACATGTTAAGATATTTCTTAAAGAAGAAGACGAGAATATTTTTTTTCTTTTGTAACTGGTAATATATTTTTTTATGAGGTCGATATATCATCCAGTTAAATAAATAAAAAGTAAAATAAGTGAATGTTATGTCAACTGAAAGTCCTATAAAAATACATCGTAGTAAATATATATCACATACAAAATCAGAATTAAGGGTATTTGATCAAATAAAATATTCTTACGAGGGTATTTTCTTAGTCATGTCAACCCCTATTATACTAATTATAAAACAGCAATCGTTAATGAGCTCAGAAAAAAGAATTATGATTTGGTCTACTTCTGTGGGGCTTGGGTGGTTGGGGAAAGTTGGTGACGATAAATACATTTTGGTTATTGATAAATTATATACTCGACAATTAAACTTTCCACTTAATTAAATGTTTTTTTCATTACATAATTAGTTGAAGAAGATGTTAGCTTACTCGAATAACATAATTCATAATTCTGATCATATTTGGCTTAAAGAAACCATATCAGTTAATTAGTTTTGTAGTCAATAGAAAACGTTATGATGCATTATCTTTTTAATTATAGTACGTTTTGAACGTTCAATTATAAAATGTTTCAGTATAGTCTCAATATATTATTTAAAAGCAAAAGTGGCCAAGCCGAAGACAGTCATACATGAACTATAAAGGTCGGGGTTTGTTTTCTTGTTGATTGTTACTTTGAAAACTCACACTAATTGAAAGTATAAAAATAGTTATTTATAAAATGAGAGGAGCACTTTTAAATTATACTACCAACAAACCAGAAATAATATTGAATCATCCAGACTCCAGACTCCAGTCTCCAGAGGAGAAGTCATCAATCTAGATGTGAAGTCTAAACACTAGTTGACCTGAATATAACTTCTCACAGATCATTTAATTTTGTATACATCTAAATGTATGATAACAAAATAATTAATATAATCATATCTTCGCGGGGGAAGAATAATAAGCAAGGACTTATTCTTGGGTTCACCCCCTAGGGTGAACCTCTAGGTTCACCATCCAATAGAATTGCATCATTTTATATTTGATATCTTTTTAAAAAGGAAACAAAATCTTATTAAGTTATATTGTGTGTTTTAAATATAAAAATACAAAAATATTAAAAAAATAATAACTAAGAAAAAGGAAAATAATTATTTAAAAATAGATATTTTAACATTAAATTCTAAAGTCTAATCTTAGGTAAATCACAAACCTTTGGATAAATCTATAAAAATTTAGTGTTTATGATTTACCCAAGGGTTTAGGATTTAGGATTAAAGTTTAGGGTTTAGTGTTTATGATTTATCCAAGGGTTTAGGGTTTAGGATTAGAGTTTAGGGTTTAGTGTTTATGATTTACCCAAGGGTTTAGGGTTTAGGATTAGAGTTTAGGGTTTAGTGTTTATGATTTACAAGGGTTTAGAGTTTAGGATTAGAGTTTAGGGTTTAGTGTTTTAGTGAAAAGAATTTTTTTTAAAGATTTTTTTTTTATAAAAATATACCAAAGATTTATGATTTACCAAGAGGGTTAGGGTTTAGGATTAGAGTTTAGGGTTTAGTGTTAAAATATTTTCTTTAAAGAATTATTTTCGTTTTTATTAATTATTATTATTATTATTTCTTTATTTTTGTATTTTTATTTTTTTAAACATAATATAACTTAACAAGATTTTGTTTCCTTTTTTAAAAGATATCAAATATGAAATGATGTAATCTTATTGGATGGTGAATTTAGAAGTTCACCATAGGGGGTGAACCCAAGAATAACTCATAAGCAAGTACGGCGAGATATGATTGAAAGAAAGAAAAAACAACAACAACAACAATAATGAAGCAATCGACGAATTAAGTGCGCGGAATTATGATTAATTAAATTGTATTTTAATATCTTAAGGTAGTTGGAATAATAAGAATTAATATTATATTAGAAAAGGGCTTTTGTCACATTATGACTTTTTAAGACATATTAAGACAAACAATTCCATTTGATCTGCCCAAGTGGAAATCTTAGCTGTGTCTATTTCGGTCAGCCCTCATTTTGTTTTCTTCTTCTTTCGTCTCAGTGCTTATGGGCGGCTTCTATTACTAATTTAATGTATAGTATAATATATACATGAACAACATACATGAACTCTTTTCTCGTACATGCACTTACTATGATTTCTTATAGCGACGAATTTAATGACAAAACCGAAAAATGATAACATAAAGCTACAAATAATTTAAGATAATAACCAAACGATAATAATTTAGTAGCAATCTCTTAGAGTTTGGTGTGTATCATGAATTTAGGTAGATGAAGGATGTGGCACTTGTCCTACACTCTTTTTGATTTTGCAAATAACTCAATACAATTTATTTAAATCCCCCCAATAATCTATCAGAGGCAGTCATGGAGGAAGCAAAGAAAACTCCAGTTTCTGGCCTTAAGTTTTATAAGTACAATTTTGGTCGCTAATATGTGAAAGTTCGCAAGTAATCCAAAGGTGATGTAGTTGAGTGTTTGTTAGGAAAGATAAGTAGTTCGAGTCGTCATGCCATCATTTACTTTCTTACACATTAGAAGTTTTTCATCAACTAATAGGCCTTAATTATTTTTAGTTGCTTTTAGTCTTATTATTCTCATGTCCAACACTAAATCTATATATTTGTTTCAGTATGTGCCTCTTGCTAAAGATTTCTCTTGGTCCACTCCTGTGTGTATCCAAATCAATCCTATATTTGGTTGCTTTTGGAAATTAAATTATCACTATTACTCTGGATTTGTCTTTCGTCCCAAGTCAATGTATGGCTTTATATATATGTGTGTGTGTGTGTGTGTGTGTAGACTGCAAAATCATGGTGAGAGGAGAAAACTGAAATTGAAAGCAACGATGTTAGTTTTTCCTTGATTTAATGATTAACGTAAGCATTTAACATTTTACGACGACAATATGAATGGTGGCACGACTTTGCTTCT
The DNA here is from genome assembly GCA_932364175.1 of Eruca vesicaria subsp. sativa. Lineage (NCBI taxonomy): Eukaryota > Viridiplantae > Streptophyta > Magnoliopsida > Brassicales > Brassicaceae > Eruca > Eruca vesicaria. The sequence continues at coordinate 10,812 of CAKOAT010208488.1, forward strand.
TCGTGTCGATCAAATATTTACTTATACGATTTTACTAATCTCATTTCAGTTTGACAAAAAGTTTGATAAATATAATAAGACCTTTTGATCTATACGCTCATATATAATGCAATTAATTAACTCTATGTAAAAATGGTTATAGATATATTTGTATAAAATAAGTTACTTTTTTGGTAACTTTAAAGCAAGTCTTCACATGTGATGGTATCTATATGTTTACTTGGGATAATTTGTCACGGTCGTCCAACTGATTTGCATCATATTCAAATTTCTTTAGTTCGGTTTCCAAGAGCTAGCACCATGAATTTGATTGATAATTTCTATAAATGGTTTTATATAGGCATATCTAGACTTCTGCAAAAAAAATATATGGTCAACTAAAGTAGAAATCGAAGTCAAAAGAACAAGGGTCAAGAATAAAATAGTAAAGCAAAACACAGAACGTGTAAACGGTTAAATCACTAGAGGTTGACTTAAAAAGAAGATTTTTTAGATAAACGTCAAACCGAGGCGACAAGAATAGTTGAGAGCATAAGGGTGTGTGTGTAAACAAATATTTTACAAACCAAAAAATTATGACGGTCGAGTTCTATTCTGTGTGTGTAAACAAATATTTTACAAACCAAAAAATTATGACGGTCGAGTTCTATTGTGTGCTCATGGAATAATGATGATGATCGTTTTTGACTATATATATAAAAATATTTACTTTATCTTTTTTTTTTTTTTAACTTAACATTTACTATATTCTAATATGAAAACATGCATGAACTACTGTATAGTTATTTTCTTAGGATGTTTGTTTATATATAAATTAAAAATTATGGGGGATGAGGTACGGAGCACAAACTCATATATATATATGTGTATGATTTAGTAACAAGATAATGTATAAAGAGAAAAATATCTTCTCCGATTACTGGATAATATATTTGTGTATGTTACACGTTATTTTTGTCATCATTGAGTATGTAGTCTTTCTTACTCTTATAGGAATTGGATTTGTCAAAAACTTGATTTCATTTCCATTTGAAATAGTGGAAGACCAAAAACATTCAGCTGTTTTAGAAAAATAAGGATAAAGGTGAAATCGAAGTAGTCAATGATGGGATGATGGAAGGCCATGAGAGAGGCCGTGTGGGCTTGTCTTCGCGACAGTGTCTTTCCTCTGCTTTTTCTTTACTTTTCTCAATCCTCACTGTATAATTCTCATGTTCATCTTCTTTTCTGTGTTTTTTTTTGTCTTTTTATCACACCACATGATTACGTCATTCTAACGTTTCCATCTACTCAATCTAGCTCCCTCCGTGTAAATGTAAAAAATCAAGCCAATCTTAGTTGTTATGTATTGCTGAAAATACTACAAAATCTGAATGCGTATACCAGCGGATATTGCTACAAATTTTTGGATTGCAAAAAAGATCGATTAGCATGTCGTATGACACAAGCTAGTATGTAATTATAACTCATGGAGAGATGATTAATATCATCACAATTTAATAAGTTTAGTATATTCCATTGTAGCCCGTACTTTTTCTCCTTATGCAGTAACACTAGTTTCTGTAGTGCAGTAGTCAATGTTAGAGAGCAATGTTGTATACAATGCAATTGGGTGTTAATCTAATTTACTCAGAAGAAAGTAGTATGTATACATCAAGAAAAATTATGTAGTAGATATTATTACAGCAAAACAGTAAAGTTCTAATGGTCATGAGTTCAAGTTTCATATGGCTTGGTGCTGTAAATTTCAACGATCATATTTCCACAAGACTTAAATACTACATATCACAATGTGATGCATGGTTGAGCCAGATGACTATGCGACAAAGAATAAATCGGGATGGCTGAGTGGAAAGCTTGAAGAGGAACCAGAAGCTGGAATGAAGCATAATGAACTTATTTTGGCTATTAAAAACATGAGAAACAAGGTGGAAAGATGTGGATCAGACTCATAGACGAGCTAGAACTTTCTTAATCCAAAAGAAGATCAACACACAAATTGAGGGTCTATTCTCTCTATTTGATAAGCCAGCCACGAAATTAGTGTCAAGAAGCAGCCAAATAATTAATAGTTTAGTTTTCAAAATAATTTAAGTTTTAATTAAGTTTTTCTTATTTTCTATAATTTTATGACTTTTCGGTTTGCTTTTTTTCTTTACTTAAACTCTATTTTGTTTCTGAATAATACATTCATCTTTTTATTAAAAAACTTTCTCTAAATTGTGAATCTTTTGTTCATCTTTGAACACTGATTGCTAGGAGTTCATTCTCTGCAAGCAAAACTTGTCTTTGATTGAAATAAGAGTTCATTCTCTTGATCAAAGACACATCTACCCAAGTGTTGATCAATCCACAGATCCTCACTGAATTTCATCAACCATTTCTACCTTCTATCCCATCATCATCTATCCTTCAAACCACCAGATCACCCTTCAAAGGATCATGGACAAAAGAATCTCCTCACCAGGGTTTCATCACAATGCATAATACTTTTATGAGTTTATCCATGGTAGTACATAGGGATGGACGTTTGGGTACCTATTCGGGTTCGGTTCGGGTTCATTCAGATTTCGGGGTTAAAGATTTTAGCCTCATTCGGATATTTATAAATTTCGGTTCGGGTTCAGTTCGGATTTTTGCGGGTTCGGTTCGGATTCGGATAATCCATTTAAATTATTTTTAAAAATTTTAAATTCATATATATTTTGAATTTCTCCAAAATCTAAAAATAAAAATAATATATCACATATATATTGAGTAATGTATGCAAAAAAAAAAACATAAAAAATGATTTGGATTGAATAATTGGATGGAAATTCAATATATATTTTAATTATTTCTGATGTTTGAGTATTGTTTTGCTGTTTTATATATTTATTTTTGACTATTTGTATATATATTTTCAAATATATTGGATGTATTTTGGATATTAAATCTAAAAAGAAACTAATATATTCAATTGTATAAATTTCATTCGGATATATTTGGGTACCCGAAATATTTCGGTACGGATCGGGTTTGGTTTCGGTTCTCTAGATACCAAAATTTTGAACCCTTCGGATATTTAATCAATTTTGGTTCGATTTTGGTACTACTTTTTTGGATCGGATTTGGTTCGATTTTTTTGGGTTCAGTTTTTTTACCCAGTTCTAGTAGTACATTTGAAAACTTGTTTTTTCTTAATATCTACCTATCTTTTGAACTTTTGAGTAATGCAGCTAGCCAAACATTATTAAAACCTTTTTTTATAATAAAAGGCTGACATTATCAAAACTGATTATAGATAAACCTGAAAGATAAAATGAAAGAGTTTGGACAGGTCTTTCACCTATGAAAGTTATATATGTGAACAATGTTTTTGTCTCAATATAATCTTAGACGGTAAAAATCAATCGGAGATCCAAGCCAACAAATGATAAAAAGTCGGCGAAAGACGTATGATTAGGGGTGAAGTGCCACCCGAACCATTCTCGTAAGGGGGAATTGAGACTTTCTTCTTCCTTCAAGTCAATAGATCACCAACTAAATCAAATACAACTGTGGAGCTTTCTTAGATTCTCCAAAGGGAATCACTGTAATAAGTAATAACTAGTACATCAAGCTTAGTAACTTAAGTAATTTTAATATATTCTGTCTTAGAAATTTGACAATTTAACACTATTAAAATAAGGTAAATAAACTTCGGTGTTGCTTAAGTTTTTTGTGTGTGTTTTACGTAGACCCTAAACGTTAGTTTTGCTATATAACAGAATCATAAAAATTACTATCAGTATCTTATTATAGTGGAAGTATTTTGATTTTGAATGAAAAAACGAAAAGATTAAGAGAAAAATTGTATTCTCTTATATTACCTATGATTTTATGTATTATGAGTTTTGCATATAATTTTGTAATTGACTAAAGAGATGGAAAATTTAGGTAGAGAGAGAATCTAATCTTTCTTTAATTTTTTTATCTTCTACTCAATTATCCATCAAAATGTGATATGTGGTGATAATTTCGACACTGTTTCACTTTAATCGAAAACTGATGCTAGAAACCACAGCAGAATTCAATATTCATGTGACTTTCAATTTTCTTTTGGGCTCGTTGAGAATTGGAAACGTAAGAATATGCGTATAGACCAACTTTAGGCCAAAGAAAATGATTAGAGAGACGACGGTGAAAAAATTATGTAGATCTTATAAATCAGATTTAAATATTAATACAATTTTGTTAATTAAGATTTAAAAAACGAGGAAAGTGTCATACTCAGGCTCTGACTCTGAGAAGGAACAAGTAGGGTCCAGCTGTTAAAGCACGCGCGCACGCCACGTGGAGCCCACTCGTTGACTATACATGACCGGAAAAAGAGGATAACGGTGAAGGTCATAGCGAAAGAGGCAAATACTGATAAAAAATAATCTCAGTGGTGTGTGACTCTGATCGTGATCGTGACCGTGACGATGACACGTTCCTTTGGTTCTAGTCAATCCGTCTCAAACCTCTTCCTTCCATTTTATATTTATTCAGAAAGTCAATTGTAAATACATTTCATTCATCACATGTTTAACTCTTTTCTTATTTTTGTATCAAATCATTATCGGATCAGTTTCGAAGTAAATGCATTTAATGCTAAAAAGTAGAACTAATATCACACTATTTGATCCGATTATAGAATGTTTTCGAACTAATAACTAGATCTTATTTTACAAAATAACTATGTAAACTATTTTACCAAACATAAATTCAAACTAACCAAATAATAGCTATTTTATTCATAGTTTTTTGTTTTAATAATTAAATCAAAAATAAATAAATTTAAGTTGTGCCTAAAAATAATCTTTACTGCTAGACTACTACTAGTTGGTTATTTTTATTACTTGTTTGATCCTTGTAAAGTTATTAGTCTTATAGATTCATACCGACCTTCAACTCTTTATATATTTTCTAGGTTTTGTCTTCTTACATCATCATTCGTTTCTGTTTTCTATGATTCTATCATATATAAATTATAAAAAATCGTAAATCTGAAAACCCATTGGTCAAAAGAAAATATCTCCAAGTGTTTCAAGTAGTTACGTTAGTTCAACATGAATTACAACTTGTAATTTATATATGATAGAAAATAGAAACGAATGATGATGTAAGAAGACAAAACCTAGAAAATATATAAAGAGTTGAAGGTCAGTAAGTAATAAGTATGAATCTATAAGACTAATTGAATGATATATAACTTTACCAAAAAATATAACAAATGAAGAAAACTGGAAAAGTATAGGAAAAATGAAATACTAGTTTTCATTGTAAAACAAAAAGAAGCTCTAATAAAAAAAAAGTAGAAGTTACAAGTTGGGTATGACGTCTGCAGAAGAGTCAGCGAGAGTCACCTGAAAAATGTCAACCTAACATTAATCAGATGTCTTGATAAATAGTTAACGAAAACCCTACCAGAAACCAAAAAAAAAAGATCAAAATAATAAATTGATAAAAAATTATAACTATAAGTATCTCTCTCGGGTGGATATCATCATTTCATGTGAAGCACAATCTGAGAAGACACAACAAACTCAGATCCATCATCTAACTCACCAACAACATATATATAGTACATAAGTATTGATAGCAAAAAAAAAGCCATGGGAGATCATCATGATTTTATCAATTCAGGAAGCTGGTGGAAAGTATCTTCTTCTTCCTCAACTTCTTCTTCCTCTTCCATGAGAGCAAGCTCAATTGAATCTGGTGGTTCTGCTGTTTTCCATGATAAGCTTCATCATTCACTAGCTACTAATCATCATCTGCAGATGATTGGTTTAGGGCTTTCTTCACAATCACCTGTTGATCAATGGAACCAATCTCTCTTGTGAGTCTTCAACAATTGTTTCCTTCATTTCTTTCTCAAATCATAAGATTAATAACGTTATGATCATTGTGTCTTTTAATTTTTCATTGCGGGGAACAAAAGAAGAGGAGATAGTAAAGCGGAGACAAGCTTTGGATTGATGCTTCAAGAGAATCTCAATTTAGATGCCACCTCAAACGCAAACGCTATTCAAGAATCTGATCCCTCTCACCACCAAGCTTTGTGGAGAGATCATCCACATATCAATAACAACGATTTCAAACCGCAGCTAAACATGACTAGCAACAACCGCGGCTTCTTCTTGGATCATCAGTTCAGCCCTCACGGCAGCTCAAGTACGGACAGTAGTACAGTGACGTGTCAAGGTTTCTCTTCCGACAACACGTCCAACACCTTGTACGGACCAGCATCAACAACACCTAACTCATCTTCAGTTATGTATCAACATCATCATCATCAAGCAGCTGGCTTCAACACGTCGAGGAATCATCAGCAGTCAAATCTTGGTTACTCTCAGTTCGGTTCTTGCACCGATCAGATGGCGTCGGCGTTACCTTTGAGATTTTCGAACAACGCAACGTTTTGGAACCCTGCGGCGACGGTGGGAAACGTGGGTCCTACTCATCATGAAGCGTCGGCGAACTATTTCCCGGCGTTACAGCCACCGCTGATTCACACGCCGAGTTTTGACGAACAACCTAAGGTATGAATATTATATATAGCTGCACGTATGCTCGTTTATGTAAGTGTAAGGATGTTTTTTTACCAAAAAAAAAAGTAGAAGGATGTTTTAAATGTATTGTTATCATCGCAGAGTATGCTGGAGATTAGAGGTTCGAGTAGTAGTGAAGTAAAACGAGTCGGAGGAGATCAGCCGGCGGCGAAAAGGGCTAAGAGCGAAGCAGCGTCTCCGTCACCAGCTTTCAAGGTATATTTTTTTTGGCTTTATTATTAAAATTAAAATTATATAGGCATCTTTATACTTCTTTTTTTTTGGGTCAAAATAGGCATCTTTATTCATATTGATATTTTTTTTTGTACTAATGGGAAATTTACATTCTATTTTCTGAGTTTACACAAGTGTTGCTCTGCAACTAATTATAACAATACAAATTTTGTATTGAAAATTTATAGTGGATTTAAATTAAAATATTCCAGGGTTTTGCATACCTGTCTCATTGTATTTACGGACCCAATGCAATTTCGAAGTTTAAAAGAACAATTGTAATAGTTTTGTAATGCTTCAAATTTTAACCAAAAATGTACCAAAAAATAGACCTAGTGCTTTGATCAAAAAAAAAGAAAAAAGACCTAGTGCAAATGCCCTTCTTGCACCTACCAAGAGCCGGGCACTTTTGCCACAAAGACAAAAATAACGGATCTTTTTACTCTTTATTTAAGTGAAGAAATCAAGTTTACCAATTCCATCAAAAAATTAGGGCAATTACAAGTTTCAAGACATCTCAAAACCTTAGCAATAACAAAAATTTATAATCAAGCTTGCTAAGATGGACTTCTTTTCTGTATTTACAAAACATTTTTTTCCATAAGTTCTTGCATGAATCTTATTGTTTTTTCTCCTTTTGTTTAATTTAAATAATATATCTTGCTGAATTAGGTGAAGAAGGAGAAAATGAGTGACAGAATCGCTGCGCTCCAACAATTGGTTTCACCTTTCGGAAAGGTACTCTCTCTTTTTAGCTTTCAGAAAAATGATGAGTGTGTATTAGTATATTTGTCTACTGTCATTATTACTTGTCACATTATTATATCTTTATTCTTTTATATACAATATGTAAAGTCTGTTCTATAGAATATCAATTTTGGGGATGAATGATTGAAATACAATTCTTAGATTTTGTTTCACTGAATGTCATGTGGTTTTGTGTCAGACTGATCAAGCCTCAGTGCTCTCTGAAGCCACTGAATACATTAAGTTCTTACACCAACAAGTTTCAGTAAGTTAGCCCATCCCTTATTTTATAGCAACTTTGTTTTGCTACATCTCTATTATTAGTTAGTTATTATATTTTTACTGATGTACAAACCTGCAAATGATTATAATTCAGGCTCTGAGTAACCCATACATGAAAAGGGGAGCTTCTTTACATCATCAACAGGTAGTTATTATTGTATGACTGAAATACCGTGCGGCTCGTATTCTTTATGACTTTATTACATTAATACATTTTTTACTGGTTGCTTCATCTTCAAGATTTGACAAAGCATTATTCGAAGAAACAATGTAGCGAGACGGTTTGCAATTATCAAAAAAAATTATAACTTTATCTTTGTCTTTTTATAATGATGCAGAGTGATGATCATCCCAACGTGCTAGAAGTATCCGAAGAACCAGATCTTAGAAGTCGAGGTTTATGTTTAGTACCAGTTTCGAGCACATTTCCAGTGACACACGATACTACAGTAGATTTTTGGACTCCTACCTTTGGTGGGACTTTTAGATAGATCGATATAAGATGGAAAAGTTGCATTAGATGTTGGTCGACATATATTTTAACCTATATATACGTAGATTGTTGATAAGAAGATCACCACATTTTACACGAAGAAGCAAAATAAGTCAATTGACAAGTGAAAAGTTTTTTTTTTCATTTATATATATTTATAGATTTATAACCAAATTGGTTAAACCAATCCTCAAATTAGTAATGTGTAATTGAAGAATAACTATGTAGATGATATATACAAGAACTATTGAAACCTGAAGGTAAGTTTTTTCACACGATTAACTCCAAACACGTTTCAAAACACATCTAGTTATTTTTATTGTTGTTGTTATATTAATATTTGGATGTATAAATGATACATATTAATTTTCTCGTTATAGAAGAACGTATGGATCTATATAGCTCAAGTAGTCTTCACTGATTCAAGAGAAGAAGAAGAAATATCTTTTTTAATTATGACGGAAAGGAGCTTTTGTTTCTTCCTTTTTTAGCTATTCTATTTTTTTTTTTGGAAATGAATAATTAGATTCCATGATTAAGAGAGAATAATGTTTTGATATGCATATTTTGATTGGGCGAGGGAAAAAAATAGTCTTAACTCAGATATTAGATAACTTTGGAATAATGTTAGTGGAAGTAATATGTTGGCCCATGCCGGCTTTTAATTTTATTTTTATCTAAAAGTTACATGAGATATTAATTTTGTTGTAGAAAAAGTAGTTCATGCTGAATTGTTGTTAATTTAAATTTTTGTGAAATATAGTGACGTGAGATTATAGCACTGACCCATCAATTTCATTTCAATCTTAGTATTTTTTATTCATAAACGTATATGTAATTCCCAGAATTGAGATTATTAAAATGGTACGTGGATGATTACCAGAAATTAGAAAATAGTACTAACTTAAACTCTATGGTGATAGATGAAGAATCCAAACTTCAAAGTCAAGAACAACAGAAAATATATGATGAAAAGTTGCTTTACAAATTACAATTCCGTTCATGTAATCTTACATATGCACACGTATTTTCATTAAACCTGTTTTTGGAAAACATTTATTCTGTTGGATTGGCAAACACAAAAGTATTTACATTAAACCTGTTTTTCGAAAACATTTATTCTGTTGGATTGGCAAATACAAAAGTTGCTATTGGATAAATACAACTCTATTGGGCCGTACAGTAGTCTCGTTTATATTATTATCTCAACTCTATCCATGATCCCGTGATATTATTCTCCATGCGTCTGTACTGTTGACTATATGCTTCGATTATTTTATGACTTCGCTATTTCTCGGCTTTAGATTTGTTGTCATTGGGGAATTTATTCTCATCAGGTTAAGTTCACTGTTGTGTTAGTCCACATAATGCAAACCCTATTTTTTTTTTTGCAAGAGCTGGTTTCAAACGATTTCGGTGAAATCCTCTATGTTGATATGGTAGCGAGAGGAGGATTATCCTTCAGCGCTATCTGATGAGATGTAGACTACGATATTGATAAAGAAAATATTCTATCATTTATATTGTGATTAGTAAACCAACTTACAATCTAGTAAAAGAAAATTACAATCTCGTGACAATCAAAACAGATGAAAGAGTCAAACAACATAACCCCCTGGTTGACCGAGCGATATGTGACTTTTGTGGCTCAGTCAAATACGCAAAAATGTTAAGAGGTTGACCGAGCGATATGTGACTTTTGTGGCTCATCCTTGTTGACTTCAAGATTCACAGTAGCCTGAATACCACCCGAAAACCTTCTGGTTGTCATAGTTTATCTGACATGTCAAGTTTAGTCGCTGACACGACTATGTTACATACGCATAACGAGTTGGAAAACAAGCAAACCAAATCAATGAATAAAAAGTGAAGGAAGAGAAAATGTAAATCAATTTACTTTATTAAAAGTCTCTATAGTTTTCCGAATAGAGTAGACGGAACTTGGAATATATGATACCAAAGCAGATAATTTGATTTTATATCGTAGTATTAAACCAAAACAATTAAATACTACCAAAGCAGATAATGTGATTTTATATCATAGTATTAAACCAAAACAATTAAATACTACCAACTATCTAACCCTACATAATACTTCCACATGCTCATTGAAAGATTCGTCCGGAAAAAAATATTTAAAATTGATTTTTATCAACTTTTATAGTAATCAATGGCAACTTTCACAACAATCGAAACAAAATAAAAGTACTAGCAAAAGACGAGGTTAAGAGCATCTCCGACCACATTCCAAAACCCACTCCAAACTTCATTTTGCAGTAAAATCATCTCCAACCCTACTTCAAAATTCACTCCAAAATGGAGTAACAAACATGATTACTCCAAATATGGAGTAAACCAACTCATTACTCCAAAATGGAGTTGAACTTTTTTATTTATCAAATAGTCCTCCACATTTATATATGTTTCATTTTAATAAAATATTATTATAAATAAGTACTATATATATTATAAAATTTACTGTTATATTTCTTAATTATATAAATAGCCTCATTTTTAATAAAATATTATTATAGATAAGTATATTAATATTATTTTACTATATATTAGAAAATTTACCGTTAATATTTCTTAATTATATAAATAGCCTCGTTTTTAATAAAAATATTATTATAAATAAGTATATTAATATTATTTTACTATACATATTTTAAAATTTACTGTTAATATTTTTAATTATATAAATAACCATCTGATGAACTCTTTTATACAACATAATATATATAATATAAAACATAAAAGATCATACATATAGAAAATGAAAGATAAGCACCATACAAAAGTAATAACATAAAATAAAACTTACAACAAATATAATTGCTTAATAATCCGATAAATCATTTTCGGATCCATTAAAATTATTAAAATAATCCGATAAAATATTATTAAATTCTTACATAACATGATAATAGAAGATGATTGTGATCTCGAGGTGCCAATTGAAGTTGAAAGAGATGTCCTGTCAAGGAAAATTGAAATTGAAGAAAATAATAATGTGAGGTTCCAAAAGTTTCTTTCCCGTTTCAGAGAAATCAAAGATAAAGAAACTCATTTTTTACTTCGAAATGCATTAGTTGATCATTTGCGGGAAAATTATTATAATTCTAATGAATAATTTGGAATTGATGTATTATTGTGTTTAAGCTATATAATGTAATTTTTAATGTATTAAATGTATTTTTTTAAAACCTTGTTGAGTAATTTTATTTATATAATAAAAATTTAATTGTGATTAATATTGTATTTAATAGAAATGCTATAAATTTAATAGACTGTTTTGCAAATAGTATAAATGAAAGGTTATATTCCTAATTTTGAAATAAATATAATATTAAAAATATTCTTTTGGAGTAGAAAATGAAGTAATACATTGGAGTAAAGCTCAACTGCATTTTGGAGTTACTCCATTTTAGAGTAGAAAATGGAGTAATACATTGGAGATGCTCTAACAGATGAGTCGTAAAGCAACGCATTCCTAAAATATTAAGCACAATTACAATACAATATGCGATTGGTTATATAATACAACTCATTAAGATATTGTCGAACTGACATAAACAAGTAAGAAGACAACTTGTTCTTCTAAGACGGCGCCACACGCAATTTTGCTATAGATATCTATTTTAATTTTAATTTTGGTTATTTGAGATAAAATATCACTTTTAAAACAATTTTATTTTCAAAGTGATAATTCATAAACTCACATTTTCCTTTTGTGGATTCAAACAGTTTTATTTTCACACTTTTACGGTTACTCACTACTCACTACTAAGTATATTTCTTTTTGGATCAAAAGTCACTACTATATTATTATGTGATTTCTGTCCTGTGTTTTGTTCCTTCATTTCAATCCCAAGATATAACTAAGTCTTGTATAAGGATAATTGAATTTCAAAAAGAATTTTGTTGACATAAACTAATTAATTTATCGTTGAAACAAAACATTAATGGAATAAATTATTCGAGGGGTTCTTGGTCGAATCTAGAAACTAACAAACAAGAAAACTCTTGAAAAGAGTCAATAATATGGAAAAAGCTATTAGAAATCAAGAATCAAGAATCAGTTAACGAATCGCAAAGAACACGAGCAGATTCATCAAAACACAAATCGGATAATAGCTTCTTAATCTAGCAGAAGAATCAGATTTCTTCATCTTAATCCCTTTCTTATGAGCCTTAACTCCATCTCCGTTGACTTCAACATCAGCACCAACCTCGATGCCATACCTCTTGGTTTTCCAGAAAAGAATCTTGAACCTCACCTGCGTCTTCAGATCCATCCGGAAAACCGCCGATCCATTAGACAAAACCGCTCGTGAAACCGTCTGGTTGTTCATAGGAAGGGTCCGACCCCACTTCTTGGCCTTCTTCTTGTGTCCTTGGTAGAATCTTGGCACTGTGTAGTTAGCAACAGAGGAGTTGGTGTTGGAGAAAGAAAGGTGGACATCGTCGTAGTAGATGCCTTGGTCTCTGTTTGGATTAGCGAGACGGACCATGAAGTTGAGAGTGGTGTTGAGACGTGAATGCGCATCTAAGGTTTTGTTGAGGGCAGGAACGTAAAAGTATTCGATGGAGCATTTGGGTTTGTCGGGACGGAGGCTGAGCCATAAGAAGAGAGAAGTGAGACCAGCAGTGAAGATGAAACTGAGACAGCAGCTACAACAGCTTCTTCCACCACGGTCTGTGTCTTGGTCTATATCCATTGAGTTTGATATTTTGATCTATTTTTGTTTGAAAGATTTGTAGAGGTTTTATAGATTAGATTACTTGGTCTGCTGGTTGGGGATTTCTTTAGCTGGATATTTCAAGTTGACTCCAACAGACGACTAAGTTGGACACAACCGCGTAGCACAAATAAAAACAAATGATTTGACGTAAGAGATTAAATAAAATAAAATTGCTAACGACTTTTTTTATGATCAACTAGAAACAAGTAGGGGTGTTAAATAGCAGAAAACCGAATCTTATTATGTTTTTAATATATTTTAAGGGGAATACAATACTAACTTAATCTTAACACCAAATTTGTAATAACTAAGATCATCATTATCATTATAGGCTCATGGTAGAGTCTATTATCATATAATTTTATTATTAAATTTTATTATATAATATGATATAATTCTATTATTATTTTTCATTTATAACATTTTCTCAAAATATATATTCATTTATAAAAAGAGATTCAACTAGAAAATGACACTTGGATAGGTAGGGTGTTTCTTATAACTATTTGAAAGTTTCTTATATGAGAAAGGGTTTTCATAATTTGTTTATCTCTCTCTTTATTTTCTATTTTTAATTATTCCAATCTCTAGAAACTAGTTGAAATATCAATAGTAAAATGTAATAAGAACATTTTACTTATAGTATCTCACCACCTCTTTTATTTTGATTTTTTCTGAAATGGCTAGAAAAAGAAAATTAAAATGGCAACTGTCTGTAAAATCCTATAAAAATTATGAAAGGCTAAAGTTTGTGTTCTTTATTTAAAAAAGTTTGTTTTATTTTTTGGTTATATTATAAAGACTAATGGACTCATGTCAAGTATTCTACTGATAATGATGCTCTAGTTTTTTGTTTGTTTCTTGACTAAAAAAATAAAAGAATGGCGAGATTGTATAAAGATACTTTAATTTCATATTTGTTTATCTGTAGGGTTCAAACATCAATTCACCACAACACGTTTTCTTGTTCTATTCGAGTCGACAAATCATTAGAGGTTTCATGAAAAAGAACAAAAAAAAAACAGAGTTTGTTTCATTACGAAAACAACTGAAACAGTTTTTAGTTAATAAACAAATAAGAAGCTCTGTTCCAAAATTAGCATTGTCTTAAACACACATTCTTACATGTCATGTCCGCGTGACCACTAAATAAAACCAACGGCTCATATCAAACCTGCCTATTAAGAACCTCTTCTTCTCTACCATATCTTCCTTCCTTTGAGTTAAAACTTTTGGGTTTTCAATTTTTTTTTCAGGTTTCTCCACACTGAAACCTTCATCGTTTGATTACAATCCTCTCAAAGGCTAGGTTAATTCCCTTTCCCCCCCCTCTGTTCTCTTGCTGCCTTGCGGTTCAAGTAATCACAAGGCGGTAAGGGAGAAAGAGCAAAATTCAAACGATGAAGGTACCTTGGACACCACGCTATTCATTATCTCTGTTGATTTTATTATCATCAGTTCTCATTATTTGCAACGGCCAAGATTATGGAACACCGACGGAAGACGGAGCAGGAGGAGGCGAGCCGCCGCCAGAGATGGCGGGTTGCAACGGTATCTTCATGAGCTACAGCTTCGGCAGCCGCGAGAGAGAGTACCCTCACGTTAAGAACGTGACCGCGCAATCTTGGGCGTTTAAATCTTCAGCGATGATTGTAAACGCGGGAAAAGAAGCGCTCACGGGATGGCAAATGTTTATAGGGTTTCGTCACAAGGAACTGATCGTTTCTGCGACTGGTGCGTCTCCAATGGACGGTGATTTTCCTCTGGATGCTAGCAATGGAACCACGTTCGTTGGATCTCCAAACACGGATTTGAAAACCTCGATTGAAACCGCTGGTGATTTCACTCAGATATCGACGAATATCGAAATCACCGGGACTCTTTTCGGGGTTGCAAAGGGGGTCACACCTATGCCAAGAACACTTAAGCTCATGAATGACGGTTGGGAATGTCCTGCCGCTAAAAGAAAAGGTTAGATCATGCCAAACTTGATTTCTTGAAACACAAGTAACACATGTGTGCATTTTTTAGGTTTAAGTGTTAAAAAAACACAACGTTTTAATTTTTTTTAATTTCATCAATTATATTTGGAAGTTGTTAATGCAATGCAAAACGTAATATTCCATTCACATTTGTAATTTATAAAGATGTTTTAATAAAAATTGAATGTGATTTTCAAAACGTTTGGGTTTTTTCTTCCACAGGAGGCAGTATGAACGTTTGTTGCAAGAGAAACCCTAAGTTCAAAGTCAAGACAGGGCCAAAGACAAAGTTTGCACCAAGAAGACACGGTGATCTGAACATAGTATACGATGTGCTGCAATCATTTGGGAGCAACTACTTAGCACAAGTGACCATAGACAACGAGAATCCGCTCGGGCGTTTAGACCGTTGGAACCTGACATGGGAATGGACGCGAGGAGAGATTATAAACACGATGAGAGGAGCTTACACATACAAAAGAGATCCATCTGAATGCCTTTACAGCAGAGCTGGACAATATTACAAAGACTTAGATTTCTCTCAGGTCATGAATTGTCAGAAGAAGCCAGCCATTTCTGATTTGCCTCCTGAGAGGAAGGATGATGAGGTGACGGGGAAGTTACCTTTCTGTTGCAAAAACGGAACTCTTTTGCCACCTCTTATGGATCCTTCAAAATCTCGATCTATGTTTCAGTTGCAGGTAAACGATATCTCTTTTGTTTTAAAACATGTCTTGAATCGCAGATAATTAGGGTTTTGAATTTTTTGTTATTGTCCATTGTTTTAAACCACTTTTAGTCACTGAGTTACTGAATAATTTTGTACATTAAAAAACCGGAAATATACAAACAATAATAAGTTATCAATGAAAACAAAATAATAACTAATTACATCAACCAATTTTTTTTTTTCTTTATCATTATTTTTCCATTTCTTCAGGATGCTCAAAGTTTTATCAAAACCTATAAATCCAAATTTTGAAGTTTTTACTTATTAAAATAATTATTCTTAAAAAAAAATATTTTATATAAGGGTCACCATCCAGTTCAGCCAATATCTTTATCGTACATACAAAATAAGTTATCAATGAGAACAAAATAATAGCTAATTACATCAACCAATTTTTTTTCTTCTTTATCATTATTTTTCATTTCTTCAGGCTTGGCAAAAGTTTATCAAAATCTATAAATCATAAATTTTGAAATGCTCAGTTATTAAAATAATTATTCTTACAAAAAAATTGTTTTAAATAAGGGTCACCTTTGACCAAAAAATAAAAAATAAGAGTCACCATCCGGTTCAACCAATATCCTTATCGTACATACATTTTCCGAGTTTTCAATTTTTTTTTTAAAAAAAAATTGAACCGGATTATATGTTAGATCATCAAGTTTATCGGTTCAAAATTGTTTTTTTTTTTGTTGTGCTAGGTTTTCAAGTTACCTCCGGATCTAAACAGAACAGCTCTCTATCCACCTCAACACTGGAAAATCGATGGAGTCCTCAATCCACAGTACAAATGCGGGCCACCTGTACGGGTTGACCCGTCGCAATTCCCGGATTCTAGCGGTCTACCGGCTGTAACCTACGCCATAGCCAGCTGGCAAGTTGTTTGCAACATAACCAAACCCAAAGCTCAAGCCTCAAGATGTTGTGTCTCTTTCTCAGCATTTTACAACAACTCAGCAATACCTTGCAACACTTGCGCTTGCGGATGCAATGACATTGATACCACCACTTGCAACGCTGACCGTAACCCTCTCCTCCTCCCTCCAGACGCGCTCCTTGTTCCCTTCGATAACCGAACCCTAAAAGCTAAAGCATGGGCCAAACAAAACCACATGCCAATACCCAAGAAACTACCCTGTCCGGATAACTGTGGAGTCAGCATTAACTGGCACGTTAACACGGATTACAGAAACGGTTGGACGGCTAGGTTAACCGTTTTCAACTGGAGAGATTTCGCGTTTGAGGATTGGTTTGTGGCGGTTGAGATGGGAAAAGCAAGTCCAGGGTATGAAAACGTTTATTCCTTTAATGGAACACGTGTTCCACCAAACAACAGAACCGTTATGTTCCAAGGGCTACGTGATATGAACTACCTTGTGGGTCAAGTTAACGGAACAAATCCACTAAGAGACCCTCCCGTGCCTGGCAAGCAACAATCTGTTATCTCCTTTACTAAAAAGAACATTAAAGGACTGAATATACCAGCAGGTGACGGTTTCCCTACCAAACTTTTCTTCAATGGAGAAGAATGTGCGCTTCCAAAACATTTCCCAAAGAAGAGCTTGGGACATAGACACGGTATCAGTGTCTTGATGTCACTTGTTTTCGCTATGGCAGCGGCTTTTGCACTAATGATGGATTAATTACTGAAGACATAACTAAAGTTAGCATTATTGGTAAGTTTGGTGTTTTGATGATGTTGCTCAACAGAGGAAGGAGCAGATGTGGAAAGATCTTTGTAATATGATTGATCTATATTGAAAAAAATTGATATGTTGTATTATACTTTTGTTTGATTTTTAGTCTTTAATTTCGATTTTTTTTTTTTTGAAATCTCTCTTTGTTCTTTACTATCTTTATCTGGAATAATATTAAAATATAAAATCAAAGATGCAGAAGCAAGGAACAAAAGCTATTGACAGAAGAAGCAAGTCACATAAGATTCCAAAACTAAAAACATTTCTTGCATGCATTTATGCTTTGCTTAAAGTCTGAGAAAGACCATAAAAAGCTTCTCTGCAACATTTCCTCAAAAGCCATATCTTTATATAAACTCACTAACCTTTCATCATGTCTCATCAACAACTATACTACACTAAGTCTACATACATCTCTCTAGTACATCTTGATTACACGTAACCTAAAGAACATGATGCTTCGTTGGTTAAGTCTCGTGTGTTTTTTCATGATCGTTAACAAAGCCTACGCTAGAGAGTTTACTGTCGGTGGTGCAAAAGGTTGGACCGTTCCTTCTGGTTCTCAAGTTTACAGTCAATGGGCAGAGAAGAGCAGATTCCAAGTAGGCGACTCTCTACGTAAGTTTCCACACATTACTAACCAACCATAAGTCCATAACCATAGTTTTTTTTTTAAATATGACATACACAAAAATGTATATAAGTGCAGTGTTCGTCTACCAACCAGACCAAGATTCAGTGCTCCAAGTCACAAAAGACGCTTACGACAGCTGCAACACGGATGCACCAACCGCTAAATTCGCTGACGGCAAAACATCCTTCGCACTAACCCACTCTGGACCTTACTATTTCATCAGCGGAAACAAAGACAGCTGCAACAAAAACGAGAAGCTCGTGGTCATAGTCATGGCTGACAGAAGCGGCAAATCATCACCTCCGTCTCAAGCCCCGGCTCCCTCAGGAGAAGCCGCTCCTTCTCCGCCTTTCACAAGCAACCTTGAGCCCCCAGCAACTACGCCTACATCTCAAGAAACTCCAAACAGTGCAGCTTCCTCATGTTCTTCATTTGTCTCTGCTCTTCTCGGGGCTGCTCTTGCTTCCACTCTATTTCTACACTTATAAGTTTATGTTTTGTCTTTTGTTCTCATTCTCTTTCCACGTGTGTTTGTGTCCATTGGTGTTTGTTGTTTGATTTTTTTTTTACCCATTTGTTTCTCATTTTGAATGAATAAAAGTTCTACTTGTATGCATATTACTGTTAGGAAATTTAGTTATCAAACTGATGAACTCAATACCTTAACTTAGTAGTTTGCGGAACTCAACCAAGCTTATAGTTCAAGTTAAACTAAAACTAGTGTGTATGATTGTTTGTTTGTTTTGTAGGAGACAAGACACAAGTTTGTTAACCCAGTTCCCAAAAGGTACGTCTGGGGGAAGACTCAGCTTCCAATCCACTATCTCAAGTACAAAGAGAGTAATACAAGAGATGAGAGCTCAAAGTACTTCTACACCAAAGCTTAGAGCTAAGAACTACAACCTAGTTCTTCTTCCTTGATTGCTTAACCTCCAGGTAAACTCAGACGATCTTTTCACCAAGACAATCTGCTTCTCCTGAACCTTGCAATCTGATCCTTTTTTGTTGCCGTCACCCCTAAGGCACCTTGTTGTTTCCTTTTTATATGCAGGTTCCAACTTGACCTAGACGACTGGGCCTTTGCTCTTCAAACACTCTTCAGGCCCGTCACCATTTCCTGGGCCTTATAAGTCTTAGCCCATCTAGTGAGTATTGAGACAATATTCCCGACAAACTCCACCTTTGTCTCTATACGGGTCTTCGCGAAAGCTCCACCTTCACCGACTCTTTCTCCGTCTCTCAACCTCTACCTCGGTACCGTTTACCAATGAATCTTCACCAATTCACCTCAGGTACACTTCTGCTCTTTTCTCATCCTAATCAATTTTAACCAATTGAAATTTGATGTTCTTCTTCTTCATGCTTCACTACTGCACATTCGTCTTCTGTACCCAACCTCAACATATGACTTAACTGATCTTCATTCTTACCAGAAGAAAGAAAGCTCCTCGAGTCCAAAAAACACCGAGATTCGTCGACTAATCTCACCGTTTCAAGTCTCCACCTTCAACCGCGTGTTACTATCAGATAAGACGCTCATCTTCTTTGATTCCCTTTCATCACCTTAATAATCTTATAAAGATTTTGATCCTCTCTTTGTCTTCTGCAGTACGACAAGAGATACTTCAAGACCAATCTCTAAAGAAATCCCAGCTGAAAAATGGTATCATCAATACACTCTTCTTGTAGCAATTTATGAGTTAACTCTAGTGTCATCCTATAAGAATTAACTCTGCTAAATCCAATGATTGCTTGTAAATGTATAAGAAAACCAGTCATTCTCTGAAGTTGTTAATATTTAGAAATCCAATAACCTGCTGAAAACCGTAGATTATTCCATAGAAAACCATTTAATCTGCTGAATACCGTAGATCAATCCATAGAAATCCATGTAACCTGCTGAATACCGTAGATCAATCCATAGAAAACCATTTAATCTGCTGAATACCGTAGATTAACTCCCTTTCAAACTTTACCGTTCGAAACTAACCTGAGTTGTTTTTCCTGTTACCAATACTGACTTCTTTCAGTATTTGTTTGTCATCCCTGTTACGAGGTCCTTGTCAACTCAACAATCAAGAACCTAGGGATGCCTCAGACAGACTATGGAATTACTTTGAGAAGGCCAAGGCACTTCTCGAAACTTTTACCAGGTAAACTCTTTGTTAGCATATCTGCTGCATTATCTGAAGTGTGTACCTTTTGAACTTTGACTGAACCTTCTTCTATGATGTCTCGTATAAAATGATACTTCCTTGCTATATGTTTTGTTCTGTCATGGTGCACACTATTCTTTGCTAGGCAGATTGCGCTTTGTGAGTCACAATTTAGCTTGAATGACTCCGTCTTGAATCCCAGTTCTTCACACATAGCCTTTAACCAGATACCTTCTTTAGTTGCTTCAGATAGAGCCATATATTCCGCTTCCGTGGTAGATAGAGCAACTACCTGTTGTAAACATGACCTCCAGCTTACTGTATTTCCTCCAACCTTAAACACGTAGGCTGACACAGATCTTCTTTTATCTAAGTCTGCCGAGTAGTCTGAATCAGAAAATCCCTCTATCTCAAACTTCTCTGTTTTAGTAAACGTTAAACATACGTTAGCTGCTCCATTTAAGTACTTTAGGATCCACTTAACTGCTTCCCAGTGACTTCTTCCTGGATTTGCCATGAATCTACTCACCACTCCAATGGCGTATCCTAAATCTGGTCTGGAACCAACCATTGCATACATCAAGCTTCCTACTGCACTTGCGTACGGAACCGTATCCATAGCCAATCTTTCTGCTTCTATTTCCTCAGGCCTTAGACTTCTTAATTTAAACAGAGAGTTACTTGGCGTGACCACTGCTTTGCTATCTTCCATGTTGAATGTTCTCAGAACTTGATTTATGTATTTCTCCTGTGAAAGTTTTAGCACTCCAATCTTTCTATCTCTTTTTATATCCATTCCAAGGATTCTTGATGCTGGTCCAAGATCTTTCATCTCAAACATCTTGTTCAAGTTCTTCTTAAGATCATTTATTTTCACAATGTCTTTTGCCGCTACCAACATATCATCAACATAGAGTAATAGATAGACCATGTCATTCACCGTCTTGCCTTTAGTGTAGACACACGGGTCCTTTGTACACCGTGTGAACCCCTGAGATTTCATGAACTCATTAAACTTTTGGTTCCACTGCCTCGGGGACTGTTTAAGTCCGTATAGGGATTTCTTTAGAAGGCACACCAATTCTTCTTTTCCCTTTTCCACAAATTCTTCAGGCTGTTCCATATAAATCACCTCATCAAGAACTCCATGTAAAAACGCTGTTTTAACATCTAGCTGTTCCAACTCCAAGTCATGATTTACCACGATAGACAACATGATTCTTATTGACACATGCTTTACCACAGGAGCAAATATTTCATTATAGTCTATTCCTTCGACTTGTGAGTATCCTTTTCCTACTAGCCGAGCCTTGAACCTTGGATTTTCAATTCCTGGGATTCCTTCTTTAAACTTATAAATCCACTTACATCCTATCACTCTTTGCTTTTGTGGTCTTGGAACGAGATCAAATGTATCATTTTTATCAAGAGATATCTTTTCTTCTGACATAGCTTCCTTCCATTGTTTCCAATTCTTGCTTCTTTTAGCCTCTGCAACTGTCCTTGGCTCATCCATTTCAACGATATTAGCACAAGCCAAAGCGTAAGCTATAACAGAATCCCCATCTTCATATCTTGATGGAGGCTTGATCACTCTTCGTTCTCTATCTCTTGCTAGTATGTAACCATCTAAGTCTAGATTCCCGGTTTGTACCAACCTGTCTTCCTCAGATACATCTTCTTCTTCAGATTCACTTAGTTCCTCTGAGGTTTCTTGTTCTGACCCTTCTCCACCTTGACCAGTAGAGTCACTATTTTCAGATACGTCTACACCTTGACTAGTGTAATCTTGAGTTGATGGTCCTTTTAGTAATTCGGTGCTAAACGTCACCTTCTTAGGTTTCTTAGATTTTACCACCGTCTTCTCTGAGTCATGATAAATGTTTTCTTCATCGAACACAACATTTCTGCTATTTGAGCACTTCCCATCTTCTGGTAACCATACTCTGTAGCCTTTGACTCCTTGAGGATAGCCTAAGAAAATTCCTTTTACAGCTCTAGGACTCATTTTGTCCTGTATTGTGTGCACGTAAGCAACACATCCAAACCTTCTCAAGTGACTGTAATTAACCTTAGAACCTGTCCATAACTCTTCGGGTATCTTGAACTTTAGTGAAGCATTAAGAGTTCGATTTATTAAATACACTGCAGTACATGCAGCTTCAGCCCAAAATGATTTGCTCAAACCAGATTCTGCTAACATGCATCTTATCTTGTCAGCTATTGTCCGGTTCATCCTTTCTGCTACCCCATTCTGTTGGGGAGTATAGACACACGTTTTGTGCCTTTTAATTCCAGATTCACTACAGAGCCGATCCATCTTCACATTACAGAATTCAAGGCCATTATCTGTACGAAGATACTTCAGCTTTTTCTTTGTAGTATTTTCAACTAGAGACTTCCATTCAGAGAAATTTTCAAATACCTCATCTTTACTCCTTAGAAATCTAATCCAGACTTTTCTAGAGTAGTCATCAATAAACGTAAGAAAGTACCTGCAGCCAGAAAGACTGGGCTCATTAGACACTGAACCCCAAAGATCACTATGAATATATTCCAACTTCTCCTTAGACGAGTGTTTCCCTTCAGGAAAACTCTGCTTGTGAGCTTTACCAAAGACACATTTTTCACAGAAGTCTAAAGTGTGCACTTCTTTAGAATCTAAGTACCCTCCTTTAACCAAGAGGTTCATGTTCTTCAAACTCATGTGACCCAATCTAGAATGCCATCTGTTCGTAAGATTAGTTTCTGTTTTGACCACAGTCACTTCTCCTTTAACAACAGATCCTTGAAGATAATACAATCCATCGTGATACTTTCCAGTCAATACCTTCTTCCCTTCCTTGTAGAATGTGATTTTGAAATTCTCTCCTTCATACTTGCACCCATTTTTCTCTAACTGACCATAGGATATAAGATTTCTACCCATAGAAGGCATGTACCTTACGTCACTTAAGATGATCTGAGCTCCTTCAGCGTTTATGATCTTAATCTTCCCAATGCCTTTTACTTCACTTTGGGTGTTATTACCCATGAGGACTTTACCTCCATCGAATTCTTTGAAGTCAAACAAAACATCCCTCTCGGGTGTTATGTGAAAAGTGCATCCAGAGTCCATAACCCATTCTTTCATAGGATCATGTGTACTCGCTGTTAGGATCATTGGCTGTTCTTTGTCATGAGCTACATTAGCAGCTTCATTCGATTTCCAGTTCTTCTTATCTGGACAATCTTTCTTGTAATGTCCTTCTTTACCACATGTCCAGCATTCTCTCGGTTTTCCTGGTCCTCTTGGTCGAGATTTCGACCTATTTGTTTTACTCTTTGACCTCCCTTTCCAAGGACCTTGACTCTTTGTTTCAGATCTACCTCTTCCTACAATCAGTCCTTCAGCACTTGATTTTGATTTTCCTATCAATCCAGCTTCTTTCAATTCAACCTCTTTTGCATACGCAGATGTGGTGACTTCCTGCAAAGTTAATGTCTCCTTGCCATTCCCATACTTCAGAGTATGAACTAGAGAGTCAAACTGTTTAGGTAAGCTTGATAGAACCTGTATTGCTTGGTCCTCATCACTTACCGTAATATTCAAGCTTTCTAAGTCATCTACCAACCTCAAGAATACATCAAGGTTCTCTTCCACACTTCGATGCTCCTCCATCTTGAAACTAGCAAACCTTTGCTTTAGATAGATTCTGTTTGGTAGTGTCTTTGTTTGGTAGTCCTTCTCAAGTGCCTTCCAAACCCCTAGAGCTGTGGTCTGTTTCATTACTTTCCGAAGTACCAAATTACTCAGACTGGCACAAATCATGTTCTTAGCGCGTTTATCCTTTTCCTTCCGAGTTAGAGTTACTTTCTTGGTGCCTGTTTTAATATCTTCTTCTTCATCTACTTCTTTTTCAGCCAAGGAGCTTGTTTCCTCCTCATTCAATACACTGTCAAGATCAGAATTCTCAAGTTGCATAAGCATCTTGAATTTCCACATGCCAAAATCCCCTTTTCCATCAAACTTCTCAACCTCGATCTTAATCTTTGAGCTCTTCATTGTTTTCCCACTAGACCGTGAGAGTATCAATAACTCAAGATTCAACGAAACACTACACCAGTAGCTTCTGGAACCTCAACCGTTTCCTTTAGCTAGCACCTGATGCTCTGATACCACTTGTTAGGAAATTTAGTTATCAAACTGATGAACTCAATACCTTAACTTAGTAGTTTGCGGAACTCAACCAAGCTTATAGTTCAAGTTAAACTAAAACTAGTGTGTATGATTGTTTGTTTGTTTTGTAGGAGACAAGACACAAGTTTGTTAACCCAGTTCCCAAAAGGTACGTCTGGGGGAAGACTCAGCTTCCAATCCACTATCTCAAGTACAAAGAGAGTAATACAAGAGATGAGAGCTCAAAGTACTTCTACACCAAAGCTTAGAGCTAAGAACTACAACCTAGTTCTTCTTCCTTGATTGCTTAACCTCTTTTGTAAACTCAGACGATCTTTTCACCAAGACAATCTGCTTCTCCTGAACCTTGCAATCTGATCCTTTTTTGTTGCCGTCACCCCTAAGGCACCTTGTTGTTTCCTTTTTATATGCAGGTTCCAACTTGACCTAGACGACTGGGCCTTTGCTCTTCAAACACTCTTCAGGCCCGTCACCATTTCCTGGGCCTTATAAGTCTTAGCCCATCTAGTGAGTATTGAGACAATATTCCCGACAAGTACTGATACATCATCTCTAGTGTATATAGAGAAATTGAAGGATCAAGAAACTAAGATAGTGTCATACAAAACTTTCTTTCTATACTCTGAGGTTTTCTCCGTAGAACAGCTGTTTCAAATCAATACAGTCTGAGGTTTTCTTTCTATTCTCTTAGGTTTACTTATATTTATTTTTACAAGAAATATAAGAGATAGTTTATTATCTTAATGAAAGCATGTTTTAATTATGGAATGTATGATTGCATATCAAAATAAATAATTAATTTTTAGAACAGTTTTTCAGAGTTGGTATGTATAATGTCTAAACCATTTGAATGATTTTTTTTCCTCAATTCATTTTGTAAAAATTAAGAGATGTGAAGAGTTTTTAACACATTGGACAACTGATATCTTACTTATTCCATACGCAATCAATACAGAAATAGATAAGATACCACAAAGTGTTCGAGTAAAACCGCCAGTTTATCTAGACTTTTTATATCACCAATTTGATTTTAGAATTGTTGTAGACTCTCCATTTTGTTGACAAAACTGCTATATTTTATATAATTTGTTCTCATTTTTTCTTTTCTTTTTTTAAATAATGATTCTCACTTTGTAATATGAAGACGATCGTACCTACTAAAAGGAATCGAAGAATATATACATAATGGATACTTCAATCATTAGACATGAGGATCAAAAGTACATATATGTATGTGACTGTACCAATATTGCGACACACGGATACATGTTAACTTTTTGTTACACATGTTTGGAAATGTTTTATAAATCTGACACTCTTGCTTGTGACTTCTGCACATAAAGTACATCACCCACCGTCAACTTCACATTCACTACATTTACTAGTCCATTCTAGATCTTACAGACAACAATAATTCACAATCAAAATTTAAAGATTATGACTGAAAAAACAATCAAAGTATCAACCAATATAGTTGGACAACATGGACAAAGGAACTAAGCAAAGTCCTCGCTTCTTCAATTCTGCGCAATAATCTTCACTCATTATCCCTTTCTTATTCAATCCTTTCTCCTATAAAACCCGTAAGAATATTTTGTATGTCGTCAGAACATGTTTGTAAGAAAAATTCTGTAAGCCGTAAGAATATCCTATAAACCCCGTAAGATTAAGAATAATGTATTAAGGAAAATATCGTATAAAACATGTTGAAAGTTTCATACCTCAGTTTTAGTATTGTTCATGTTTTTTTCTTTTGTAGTATCGTCTTCCATTTCACTGTAACCCTGAACGAACAAGCATAACATATAACGCATAAATAATCTTTTGTAGTTTTAGGCGTATGTATCATGTATGTAACAACGTATGTATTATATTAAGTTTGTCTTCTCTTTGGATTTACCTTGGTTCTTTTAGAAGGAGATGAAGCCGTGTCTTCTTCGTCATAGGCCATAGGGGACGCAGCGTCAGATATCATGGAAGAATCATCATAATGGCATGTAGAATGATCTTCGGTCTCAAAGTACATTGTCCAACTACTCTCTTCTAGACCCTCTTGTATTGTTTTCTTTTGAGTAGAGAATATCGTACGCTTCACGCAGTTGCTCAGTGCTGAGTTTTCCATTGGAATTTTCTTAGAGAAAAGTTTGATGAAGAGTGGTTGGATCTTGTGAGAAGCTAAAAATGGTATTAGACTTTTGTTTGCCCAATTCTTTCAAAATGTGACAACTATATAGTAACGGAGGTAAAGGGCATGAAACTTGTTGGTTTGGCACAATTTGGCCCTTTATTCTATAATTGTGTTTATTTTATTACTTAAACGATAATATTATTTGTTGCTGGCAGTTTGAGTAGTTTGATTTCTTTGTGTGCAAGAGCAAAGAAAGACATACAAAGGAAGTGGAACACCTCTTGTTGAGTTAGTGGAGAAATAAATGTACACATCAACTTTGAGACTTGCTACATTAAGTTTCATTAGTTAAAAGTTAAGACAAAATTAACATTTAAATAAATAAATAATATATTTTTAAATAAGTGAACCCGAATGCATTTTTTGTTGTTAAAAATTTTCCAATAAAAGTGAAGCCATTTAATTAAAAAATGTCCTATAATGATAATCACAAATACATTATAGTTTATTGATAAATTAATGTTAAAAGAAATAACGTTACTTTCTCTTTAAGATTACTCAGTTTAAGTATTATAAGTATTGTTATCATATAATCTATAGAAAATATAATCAATCATGGCATATCAAAAAAAGCAGAACAAAAAGTCGGAAATATGATAAATTAAATTCATTTTAGCTTATATTTTCTGGTCAATATATAATACTTTTCCTCACTCGATATGTATAGTCCAATATATATTGCGCTTAGTATCAAATCTAGAAGTGTATATGCAAAATGTACAGCAATTTATTGGTTTAGGGGAAAGTGTTCGTCATAAATAATGTAGTCAACGATGGAAATATGTAATTCGTGGGGAACTGCTACTAAGTGTTTTAGCGATAATATGGTTTATAACGTGGCAAGCAGATTTAGTCTTCGTTTTCTTGAAAAAACTCAAACAGAAAACGTGATGAAGGCAACACATAGAAACCCTAGCTAAAACTCCAAATAGCTAATTAAAAATAAAACGTTAAATGTATATAATATATGATCATAGATAGTCGGTCCACGTTCTTGAACCTTTATAGTCGGCAGGGTAATTGTTATATATATTATCATAAAGCATGTACAAACATGCTGTAGTTGTAGTGAGGCATGAAGTTCGAATTGGTAAGTGTTGAACCGAATCTTTGATGTGTGTTGTTGGTGTTACAATATCGTGTCCCTTCTCCATCAGCCATGTATGACGTAAGAGGCTCCGTAAGCTTTAGACTTTTGACGACTTTATCGTAGTGAATGTTTGACACGATATATTATTGGATGGTGATATATGTATAAGTATAGTCTATTCAAGATTTTGCAGATCCTAGTTTTGTTTCGCATGATGCACATCGAAAATATAAACAAAGCAAGCATTTGTTTTAATCGTCTATTTGCATACCGCATAAATTGATGATGAATTTTGATGATGCGTAAAATAGGAATCATGATGACCATGATAAATTTGAAAACCGTGCTGCCAAACATATTACTTATTTCCTTAGAGTGGTCAAACAGATTTACTTATATAAAACTAATAAGTTCGGATTAGAGCATCTCCAAAAAAACTTTATTTTAAAATTTACAAAACTTCATATTTAAAATTTAAAGATGTTTTTTTTTTCTTATAGCAAAATTTCAAACTTAATTTCTCTTTGGTTTTCTAAGGTGACCGTTTGCTAGTAATGAGATCAATCTTTATTTTAAAGTCATGCAGCTGCTTTAGACATTGGACCAAACTTAAAAGTAACACATCGAGACAGAACTGAGATTTTCCAACTTGATGTACCAAAAACAGATATGACTTCTCTATAAGAAGAAGCTATTGAAGTTTTTGGCAAGCCTTTTGAGAGAGTGATCCAAGAATGAATCATGTATCCCCTCATTGCTTTCTCAGTCAAGAGGTTCTTCCCTCAGCGTTTTTAACTCTGAGAACCTCCTCGATCTTAGGCTTGTCTCCTTCTGAGGCTGATTCCATGATGTTTTACAAATTTGTGCAATGCATCAAGACAAATAAAAAATGATTAAACCTTAGATCTTTCATCTTCTTCTTCTTCTTCTCCTTCTTTGTTGTTGTTATCTTCTTCCACTTTGGTCATTCCTAAGTACTCAAGCGCAGTGACTACATCACTCATCATTGGTCTCATTTCTGCTCCTTCTTGAAGACACATTGCTGCAACTGCAAGCGCTTGATACAGTCCCTTTATAGGATACTTCCCTTCAAGCAACGGATCCGCCATTAACGTGAACTTTCTCCTATCTTTAAACAACGGACTCGCCTGCACATTTTTTAGCAAACCAATTTTAAAGAAAACAAAACAAGAGATCTCAAAGTTGATGAACAACTTTTGCATTACTTATTATACCCAAGTCACTAGATTATGTTCTTCAGTTGATTTCGTTGTGTCGATGACTCTTCTTCCTGTGATCATCTCCAAGAACACGACTCCGAAGCTGTAAACATCGGATTTAACTGTGAGCTGTCCCGTGAGAGCATACTCAGGCGCACAGTAGCCGTACGTTCCCATTACTCTCGTAGAGACATGAGTCTCTGCACCGGTCGGACCAACTTTAGCTAAGCCGAAATCCGAAAGTTTCGGGTTGAATTCTTCGTCAAGTAATATGTTTGAGGCCTTGAAATCTCTGTAGATCACAGGAGGATCAGCTGTCTCGTGTAGATACTCGAGCCCTCTCGCTGCTCCTGCTGCAACTTTCATCCTTGTGTCCCAATCCAACGGTTGCTTCTTGTTCCGCACCAATTCTGAAACAATAATAATAATAAAGAGGTGATTATTCTTACAAAACTATAGAATATATGTGTGTTTGTAATGTTTTTAGTGTATGTATACATACCGAGAAGATGATCTTCTAATGAGCCATTTTGCATATATTCATAGACAAGGATCCGTTGATCACCATCTGCGCAATATCCAACCAAATTGACAAGGTTTTGATGATGTAAGAGACTCAACATCATGACTTCAACAAGGAACTCTCTATTCCCTTGGTAGCCATTCCTGTCTAGCTGCTTAACCGCAACAATCTGAATAATGCAAGAATCGTAATCAAACTGCTTTAACAAGACTATGTATTGGAGGAGATGTTGCAAAAGTATATATGTATACCTTTTCAGGGGTTTCTATGTGCCCTTTGTAAACCCTTCCGAAACCGCCTTCACCGAGCTGATTCTCAGGGTTAAAGTTCTTGGTGGCAACACAGAGCTCTCTGAACGTAAAGATCTGAGCACTGATGTTCCCTTTCCCGAGTTTTGCTATCTCCTCGGATATGTATCTTCGCCTACTACTATCTGCAAGTATATATGCCAGCTTCTTTTAGATAAAGAAGCTTTAAAAATAATAGGTAACAAATGGGACCTGTTTTAAAAGAGATGTTGTCAAATCTAGAAAGGTTGTTATTTGCATGAATGCAGTCTTTGATGCTTGGTCTGGATGATGATCGTCTGGTAAATCGTTTCTCAGACATACAACAAAACAAGCAATTCAGTTTCATTTTATAATGTATATGTTTTTATGGATCTTCCTGAATTGTTACTACAAGATGATTATTGGTTACTCCAAGTTCATGGATGTTTTTGAACCTAGAATCCAAGATGGCAAAATGGTTTCCTGAAAAAAAAAAAAAAAAGGTTTGGCCTATGAAGAAACCAAACATGAATCTGGTCTCTTTTGGCCCCAAAAGAAGATGAAACAACAAAAATTAGAATTAAATTTTCCAACTAAAAACCTTTATGTTGGATTGTTTATTTTGTGTTTACTTTTTTTTTTCTTGAGAAATGCAAAATAAATGGATGGTGAAGAATCCATTGGAAGAGAATAAAGATCAAATAATCTAACTTTGATTTTGTAGATATATTTATCCATTTCCATTTTCCTATTAATATCCTTTTCGAAATTTGATAATTTCAGCTGCCTTATAGGAATCTTAAAAGAAGAATGATATGCTAAAAAATAATCTTCATTGATATAATAGTCGATTTGAAATCAGTTACAAACATTTACACCAAGCTGAGATATAAAGATTCACAAGCACACCAGGCTTATAACCACTAAGGAAACTTATACTGCTTTTGCCATTGCCTTTCTTGGAATAGAGGCATGAAGCTATCTAAGTCAAATTCATAACCACTACTACCTAATATTATCTCAGATTGGCTCAAGAAATTTCAGAGAAGCAAAGAGAGAAGAAGAACACTTTTTTTCTATAACACACAAAATACAAGCTTAATAAATCTGATTACTCCTAAGTTTAATCAAAATACCTAATATCTAATGAAGTGTTTTATCATGTGGTTACTCCTGATGAAGCTAGGGGTATAACCTTAATGCTTCTACTCCAAAGTTTAAGTTGTATTTGTGAAAATTATTGCGAAACAAACACATGATATATGACTATTTTGTTAAATTTATCCTATAAACTTCAGATAAATCAATTATAAGTTTTACTGGTTTAGTGAAAATCAATAAAAGTGAAAATATGAACATATCTAAAATTATCAAGAAAACTCGAGCTAATTCAACAATATTTCAAATTACATATAATATATTATATTTTGGCTAACATCTCAATGATTTTCTTGTTAAGAAAACAATCTTGATAGACCATAAGTTATGTTTGGTGAAAAGATATCCAAATCAACATAGAAAGTACACTTAAGAAGTACAATGCATTATACATTAAGTTTGGTAAAAAGATATACCAATAGTTATGTTACGTGGTGTACAATGATTGTACAATAGAGAATGAAATATGTGTTGTGTTTTTTAAGCTATTGTGATTCTTGATATTTTCATCCCAAAATAAACATATGATATAAGCTTATTTTGTAAAATTAATCATATGAACTTCACATAAATCTTTCATAAGTTTTATTGTGTTGAATGTAATAATTAAATGAAAAGAACAACAAGGATGTGGGTGACTTCTTTGACTCCTGTAACAGTCATCACCTTCGGCATCATCACTAGTTTCAGCATGTTAAAGAAAATGGTTGGAGAGACTGAATTCAAAAATTCCATAAGTTTGTTGACTCCATGTTTCTCCAAGAAAACAAACATGAGGAGTAGGAGAGATGCATGCAGGAAAACCGAGCTTATGAGCCCACCAACCTGTCATGTAAGGATTGATCTTGTTGTAATCATCAATTCCATGAATCATTGAACTGACCAGAAAGAATCCAAGTGTGTTGTCAGAGACAAACATAACCGTTTCTTTTGATAGCCACGCAAGTTCTTCAACCAGACCACCCCGAGCTACCTCGCAAACTGCCATATTCAAGAAATCAGTATTCTCCTCTCATAGACTGTGAAGAAGAAGCGTAGAAGACTAAGAGACGTGGTTGTAGAACATTTTATTTGGTGATTTTTTGTGCGTATCTCTTTAAGAAGTTTCGGGGCGCAATGTTTAGCATTATCCCCACTAATATCAGCCACTTTAATGATGTGGAAGAGACAAGTCATTAAATATTCATTGTCTCTGGAATTCTTAAACTCCAATGTCTCGAGAATCATTACCATCAAGGGAAATATGTTGCAACCACTAAAATTATCCCTCGCGAGGAGCCTACTTACACAAATGGCAGCATATGATTGGACCACACAAGAACCTGCGCCAATGTCCCTTTCCAACATATATAACAACTCATCTCCATTCTAAGAAGAGCTTGATATGTGCCCATGACCAGCAGCTACCAAGAGAAACTTCAAATGAGCGGCTCTGATAATTGGTGTCACTGGTTTGGCCATGTGAACTGTTGGACATCAAGATCATCCACCTCAGTCAAAATAGCAGCCAATCTGAATCTACCTTCTTTCTCTCTCCATCCCCCTAGGATCCTTTTCAACCAGCTTGATAGCCTGTGTTCTTTACAGCTTTAACACTCTTGCACTTCCTTTGCCTAACATTCTTATGAAAAACTGAAGAGCCACTCTCCTTCTGCTCTTAGGGTCAGAAGATTCTTCCATGTTTTGGGTGATGAACTTTCTGAAATCCTTACAAAACAAGTCCTTTTCTTCAGCTCTTACTTGAATGATTTCAACAATCAAGTCCTTGATCATCTTCTTCACAGTCCCTGCCCCCCCCCCCCCAAACACTTTGCAGCAGTCATCCTTATTCAGAACCTTCATCATGAAAGACATCTGACTCGCTGGGATTCTCCATTTGTGGGAAAGCTCCAAAAGGCTCTTAAAGCTCTTCAGAAGATCTTCTAATTCTCTACTCCTAAGTTTAATCAAAATACCTAATATCTAATGAAGTGTTTTATCATGTGGTCATTCCTGATGAAGCTAGGGGTATAACCTTAATGCTTCAAATCCAAAGTTTAAGTTGTATTTGTGAAAATCATTGCGAAACAAACACATGATATATGACTATTTTGAACACATGATATATGATTATTTTGTTAAATTTATCATATAAACTACAGATAAATCAATTATAAGTTTTATTGGTTTAGTGAAAATCAATAAAAGTTAAAATATGAACATATATTAAATTATCAAGAAAATATGAAAATGGTATGAAATTATTAAGAAACATACTATTTATAGATTTATTGGTTTAGTAAGATTATAAGAGTAAAATTTTACTTATTTTAGGCTAAGTTTCAAAAGATGATAATGAAAAATCTAATAGTTAAAAATGATAAAATTTGCTTGAGCTAATTCAACAATATTTCAAATTACATATAATATATTATATTTTGCCTAACATCTCAATGATTTTCTTGTTAAGAAATCAATCTTGATAGACCACAAGTTATGTTTGGTGAAAAGATATCTAAATCAACATAGAAAGTACACTTAAGAAGTACAATGCATCATAAATTAAGTTTGGTAAGAAGATATACTAAGTTAAGTTTGGTAGGGAAATAGTTATGTTACGTGGTGTACAATGATTGTACAATAGAAAATGAAATACTTGTCGTGTTTTTAAGCTATTGTGATTCTTGATATTTTCATCCCAAAATAAACATATGATATAAGCTTATTTTGTTAAATTTATCATATGAACTTCACATAAATCTTTCATAAGTTTTATTGTGTTGAATGTAATAATTAAATGAAAAGAACAACAATGATGTGAGTGACTTCTTTGACTCCTGTAACAGTCATCACCTTCGGCATTCTCACTAGTTTCAGCATGTCTTGGGTGATGAACTTTCTGAAATCCTTACAAAACAAGTCATTTTCTTCAGCTCTTACTTGAATGTTTTCAACAATCAAGTCCTTGATCACCTTCTTCACAGTCCCTGCCTCCCCAAGCACTTTGCAGCAGTCATCCTTATTCAGAACTTTCATCATAAAAGACATCTGACTCGCTGGGATTCTCCATTTGTGGGAAAGCTTCTAAAGCTCTTCAGAAGATCTTCTGATTCTCTACCCTCCAACGGCTGCTGTTGAGGAAAATCATCTCTTGGAAGTTTTGTCCGCATTAGGTACAAAGACAAACACACAACTCATCATCAGTTTCAATCTCAAACTATGATATGTTAATGTTCTCGTCGGGGCATCAAATCAAATATAAGATTAGATTCAGTCACAACAAGACAAACACACAAACTATATTAATGTCCTCGTCAAGTTTCTAGTCTTTGTTTCAATCAGCAGGCATAGTGATTTAATCACTATGATTACACCGTTAAAGGTTAGGGAAAAATAATCTAAAAAGGATGTAGAGATCATCTCTTGCTCATGCCAGGGAAACAAAGAAGACTAAATCGGTTAAATTATATTGTTGTACTTTTGTTGGTTCATCGGTTCAATTCAAATCCTATAACTAAACCGAAATCCTAGAACTAAACCGAAATTGAAAAGTCCTATAACTAAACCGGGGAGATGCCGGAAAGAATTCCGCCATCTTCAACCCCACCGGCTACATCACCAAGGCTGTTTAAATCGACGTGTAACTCCACCGCAACCAACGAAGCACCTTCTGCTAAAACCAGATCTCCATGTGCCTCATCTCCGCCAAGGGGATCTTCGCAGGAGAGCATACAGGCCGAGCTCGCTTCTATGCGACCGTCTAGCACTCTGCTGCCGCCACAGTCGATTAAACCCACACGCCTAAGGAGCTCAAACAAATTATGTTATTTTTTCTCTTTGTTTTTACACTCTAAAAGGTATTACCTTGTAAGACAATGTTCTAACGTTCAGTACCTTGCATGGTGACATCTTTGAAATCTGTCCAAGTCTTGACAGATCAAATAACATCTGCATAATCAAAAACAAAGTAATCAAACACCCAAACCAATCTTTTTTTTTTAAATAAATCTTAAACATATCATTAATGGTTTTCGATTCAAACCCAACAAGAGACAAAACACATCCAACTTATACAAAATATTCGATCTTTGACACAAAAAAAGACTCGATTTTTGACACTAAAATTTTGGTTTTTAATTGAGACAAAAGACTTGAATGTTCCAACGTTCCGTAACTTGCATGGTAACATCTTTGAAATCTGTAAGTCTTGAAGGATCAAATAACATCATCTGCATAATCATAAACAGAGTAATCAAACACCCAAGCAAAAATAAAAACTTATATAAACATATATCATTAATGGTTTTCGACACAAAAGACTAGATCTTATACAAAAGAATCGATCTTTCACACAAAGGACTTGATCTTTGTAACACTCGATCTTTTACGAGAAGGAATAATGTGGCTAATTAAACAAAAAAAAAAGAAATAATGTGGCTAATTAAACAAAAAAAAGGAATAATGTGGCTAATTAAACAAAAAAAAGGAATAATGTGTTTGCAGTGACAACTATAGTCCATAGAGAGACCAAGGATGCCACACAACGAAGAGCAAACATAAAGATGATTAGTGGATGGAGAAACAAAAAGGTAAAAATCTCAGGTAGGGCCGGACAAAAAACCAATAAACAAGAAGCTTCAAATAGGCGCAACAAATAAAACTTAGTTACTGTTTTCTGCAAAAAGAGCGTTTTCGTCCGGTCCAGTTCGGTTTATCTGAGTTACAGTCACATTTTCGTTTTTTTTTTCTTTGATTTAGTAAACCTGAAGTTTGTCTTTGGTTATTCTGTCTACCATAAATCAATCCAATTGTTTTTAAGTAATCGAAAAAAAAATAACAAATGAAATATGTTAGATTCGGGTTTATTATAGACTTCCAACTTAAAACCAGTTGGTAATGAGTGGATTGTTCTTAACCTTTCCCTTATATATTAATCTTGGAGCATTACAACAGTTTTTGGTAGTCACGTGTCACAATGATA
This sequence comes from Eruca vesicaria subsp. sativa, assembly GCA_932364175.1. Taxonomy (NCBI): domain Eukaryota; kingdom Viridiplantae; phylum Streptophyta; class Magnoliopsida; order Brassicales; family Brassicaceae; genus Eruca; species Eruca vesicaria. Next base: position 46,657 of record CAKOAT010208488.1, read on the forward strand.
ATGATTTTCAGAACTCTTAAAGAAATATGTTGGTCCAACTAAACATATGTTATATTTTTATTAAATCAACTATCATATTTAATTAGTAGTGTACAAAAAAATAATTTATATTCTTTCTTTAAATAAAAGCTACGGAATTACCTAATATAAGTAACATATATAACATAATTAATGATTATGAATAATAAAGAATTGCTAACAACTTTTTACCCTCTTTACTTTTTATTTAATTTTATATTATTAAAATAAATTAAACAACCACATTAATCATATAACAAAAAAATTAAAATTTCTTATATGTTATATTTTGAATTTCTTAAAACGGCCATAAATTATTAAAATGGTAAGAATCTCACATTGTAAATTTTGTGATCAATGGTAATGGTCTGTAGTTCTACCAATCGTTTTAATGGATCTTAAACAGTTTTTATTAATTAACTAAATGGACCACGTATATAATGGAGTGTGTTTTGGTTTAAAATTTTGCATACCCAAAATCAATACGAACCATCATCCCATTCGTTTAAAATTTTGTTACAATAAAAAATAAAGGGTTAGACAAAAAATTGAATCCAAATAACCGAGCCAAATCTAATCCAAAAAGTTGTATAAATCTTTAACCAAAATTGTTTAGATATCCAAATGGAAAAAAAATTTTGGTATATAAATAACGGAAACTTAATCGAATTATTTCGAGTACCGAGTGTACTCTAACCAAATTTTTTTAAAAAATAATTAATATATTTAAGTACTTCAAATATTTATTGATTTTTTTGTCTAAATATTTAAGATAAACCAATTTTTTTGTTAAGTCTAAGTATTTTGGGATTCAATTTTTCAAATTTATATGTTATATATTATTTTTAATTTTAGATTTTGAGAAATTTAAAGTATATACAAACTTTTATATTTTAAAAAATAAATAAATGGATTATCCAAACCTAAACCCAAACCGAACCTGCAAAGATTCGAGCCAAATCCGCAAAGATCTAAACCAAATAGAATCTAACCAAACCAAATGGTACCCGAATGCCAATCTATAGTCAAATGTAAAAAAGATTATGATAAAAAAAAGTATTTAAATACATCATATTTTTTTTAAAAGCTCACCCACATGTGCACGTTATCATCTAGTTATATATTATTTAATGTCTCTTTGAATTTACGATGTGAGATATATTAGAGATGATGACTCTTATCGGCCAGAAATCACTGACCTTTAAGACAGTTATACGCGATCGAACCAGTCAAATACGACAATTATACCTAGTCGGAATGTTAAATACGACCTTTATACTCAACCAAAAAGGCTAATTAATTAATTATGAGTTTAGGTTTTTTTATGATCCGAGCTCTAATACTATATTAGATTCGGATATATTATGGACTTTCTACTTAAACCAATTGATAATTAGTAGATTGACCCTGACCTTTTATATATATTAGTTAAGATTCCTTCAAATTTTTGATATGAAATATATTATCCCTAGTAAAATATAACTAAACTAAAATTTATTAATATTATTTATGGATAACTACGTCAGAATCACATAACGGTTATGAAAAGATTTTTCAAATTTAATAATGATAAATGAGTTCATTGGCTAATGAATATTTTATTCACATGTTCCTATCCCCAGCTCTAGAGTTCAAACGAGCAAACGATAGTATCTACTATGAATAAAAGGGGCAAATAAAGCCTCCTTACACTGCCACGTCTACAAAAATAATTGGCCAATAGGAGTGATTGAATCGGCCACATCAGCTACAACTTGGCTTACACTTGGGCTTATTCCCTTTGGACTTCAAATGATATTAAACATCAGGCCCATAAACGAAACCAAGGTCCACTATCCAGAAAGACGGTATTGTTGTTTTAGGTCCGCCTCTGCTCTTTCTCCTCTCACGATTCATCTTCTTCCCATCTCTTTACCTCCTCTTTTTTACAAATCGGTTCCAGATCAAACATGATCCATCATTTATGACTTCCTTTAGCTTTCATCTCTCTGATTCTCTTTATTTCTCTTTTTTTTCTCAGAATTGTCTAACAAAATCGATTGTTCAAGGGAACACATTCTTCAGCTTCTTCTCGAATCTGCTTTGTTAACCAAAACGTAGGCTTCTTTCAATCAAGGAGGAGGATCCATGATCATTATCTGAATTCTCACAAAGCTAAGCTCTTGATTCTTTTTTTTGAAAGAACTAAGCTCTTGATTCAAACCCATGAGAGACTCGTAACGCTCCTCTTTCTCCCTCGCCTCCTCGGGACGTTTCTTGATCTCGCACTGGCAGCCTCCACACGCACATTCTGATAGGAGCAATGATGTAAAAAGGTGGAGACTTTTAATCTTTAATCACTGTAAAAATCATCTACTTATTCTTTCATACGGCGAGATAATTGATAAGTGATTATCTCGGTTAATCTTTGTTTGTTTGTTTGGTGTCTTTAAAATTCCCGTTTTGGGCAATTCTGATATCTCTGTTTTATGAGTTTGATATACTTCTGGGTGTGATGAAACATTACTACAAGTGTCTGAACACCAACGCATGTGATGTTGTAACTCACTGCAAGATAGCAAAGTTTATTTCTTTGTTTAGAGTGCATCAGATTTTGTATGTTGTGTCTCTGAAACAATCTGGCTTTGCGTGAGTTTTGAGCTCTAATCTCATTGTTAGCAACGGTAGTGTTCCTCTTTTTTTATGCCAAAGTTTCAAATTTTATGTTGCAATGTCTGGTTATTACCTTCTGTCAGTTGTCTGCAAGTTTTATTGTTGAGTTCATCTCTGGTTTCCTTTCTATTTTGTAGCTCATTTTTTGCATCAGTTTCTCTCTGCTCTGATTATCTCAACTTTCTGTATTAGATTATATATCGGAAGCCTATTTTAACTGATGTGTATGTGATGGTATCTTGAAGCTATGAATGCGGAGAAGCCTATTTTAACTGATGTGTATGTGATGGTATCTTGAAGCGGACACAAACCATGAAGCTGAGGTGGTGGCGACACCTACAATAGCAGGTTTGGTGGTTTGTCTCATGATTTTTTTTCTTATTAATTATTATTTCTAATGTTTTTATGGATTTAGGTGAAGTGGTGACGGATGGTGAGAAGTCGAAGAAGCAAGCTAAGCCTCCATGGGCGTTACTTTCTCAGTGTTCTCAGGTGGGTGAAGTAAGTTTACATCTACAAGTATTAGATGATTGATTTAAAACATGCTCATCTCATATGGGTTACTTTGTTTTTTTTTGTGTCGTTGAAGCTGGGATCCCTAGCCTCAAGTTGGGTTCAAGTAGACTACAATGCGATGGTGATTGATCTGCTTGGCCGAGTTTGGAGGATTTGTTCAATTATTGTAACAGGAAACTAACTTTGAAGTTAGTTCTGATGCTTGCAGATCAACTGGGTGAGTATTCTACCTTAACTTTTGTAGGGGATAAAGGAGTAGAGTGTTGGAAGTTTTGAGATTTCAACTGAAGATGTTTGTTCACCATTTGTAGATTAGCAGAGTTGAGTATATGCATTCAAGGGGGTTTCTTCACCGTGACTTCAAACCAGACAATTTCTTGATGGGACTTGGTCGGAAAGCAAACCAGGTACGCGTTAAAACTAATGATTCCCATAGAGGAAGCTATGTTAAGATTCTATCTTATTTCTCTCTTGGTTAATGTTGGTATATATGTAGGTGTATATCATTGATTTTGGTCTTGGAAAGAAGTATAGGGATCTCCAAACACATAGACACATCCCCTACAGGTGATTTTTATGAAGCTCTGTATGCTTCTTTTATTTTGTCTTACGTACGCTCAATACTGTTTTCATTAACAGAGAAAAAAAATGATAAGTTCGTGGAAAAGAGTTGGTTCCTTTAATATAGTACTGATTCTTTTTCAGCTGATGTTGCTTTCTCTCCCCCCAAGAGTTGAAAAATCCATAGCTTCTGCAACTCTAGCTCTTGCTTTTTGAATCGGGTCTGAATAACTTCTGCTAATGCCAAAGGATCAATCATTGCTTCTCAGCAGCAATATGGAAGGTATGTTCTCTGGTCTTTGTCGACTTCTCTGTATATTAGCATTTGGAGATGATGGTGATTTGAAACCTAATCAACAATAAACAGTTTTAAATCATGCAAGCTTCCAAATATAGAGTTTTTATTTGAAAAGAGGAAATAATATGGAAGATCAATCTTGAAAGGCATGCCAGTCATTTTGGATTCAGGGGCTCTGGACGTGTTGAATTTTCTGATCTTCCATTGTTTTCTCTTTTCAGTAATATGCACCAGTCTGATTTATAAACTCAGTTACTTGGGATTGTGCTTTGATACATCTTCTAATGTCTAGATTGTAAATATGATTTTCGGTTTCAAATATAGTAACATGTGTATACTTCATGGTTGTTTACATGGCAGAAGGGTTGTCTGCTAGATTCTCTGTTGCAGCAGTTTTTTTAGGTAAAGATTATATCATGTAAATATGAGAAGGTAAACACAGAGGATTTCTTTCTAACATCTTAGTTTGTCTGCACAGGAAGGTTAAACAGTTCTGTTCTGTAATAATTTTCAGGACAGCCATTGGTAATAATAGAGTGCTTAGACTTCAATGGCAATGGCAACCACAGTCTCATTGGGTAACCACAAACTCACTACAGTATATCTCTTTCCCTTCTCTGTTTAGAATTCTAGAATTGAGCTCGAAGGATTATAATCCACTTGGTTAATTTGCAAAATCGATCCTTGATGGGTTGAATGATCTTGAGCTTTCCTTACTGTCGTCTAAGATTTATTAAAGATAGCTATTCTTTTAAGGGTTTTAAAGTAATCAGATTCGAGGATCAGTAGTCTAGGCAAGGGAAAGTTTGAAGCTTTTCAGCTGTTCTGTCTCTCTCTCTGCTTTGAGATATGAAAATCACATGTGCTATTGCACGATTAGTTGTTGCAGAACTATGGATCTTACAACATGTCAGTACTTTTCAAAAGGAACCAGTGGTTGCTTGTGGTGGAAAGAGTGATCACTGCTATTACTGCTGGAAAACCAATGTATCTACTGCTGCAGAGAAATGGAGGATCAGGACATGTGATTAGTTGCCAATGGGATCCAGGTGGAGCAGGTTCAAATCAAGCAGATAGGATAAAGGGAGTTGGCACTGATGAGGGAACCCTGTTGTTGGGTCACTATCAAGAAACAAGGCTGATGAGATCCACCGTTGAAGCTATAAAAGCTACAGATCGTGGTACAAAGAGGAGAGTCACTGGGATTATGTTGTTTGAGACCTTGATGAAAGTGACTGTGGAAATCCGAAGGAAATCGGAAACTATGGCTTGGTCAGGGAACTACTGTACAATGGTACTGAAACTGTCACGAGCTCGGGTTGTTGGTGGAGAAGATGTTTGACTCCTACCATGAAAATTGAAGATACAATCAAGGAAGCAAGCGGGAAAGACTTCAGGACAGAACCATTCGAGAAACCCAAGTTCAGGATCTTTGCTTGCGCCTGGTTGCATTCACCAAGACCACCAGAGCTGCCAACTGGTTCATCACATCAGACTTCCATTCAAGACTGTAGAATAGCTGCTTTGTGGATCATAAAGGAAGAGACAATGGTGGATAAGCTAAGTGTGTCGTGGAAGAGGAGCATGTTCAAGAACCTCTGTTGCTCCTTGATGCAATATTCTGAGAACTAAATCATGAAGTGGCTTCACCACGAGCTGATGCTAAAAGCAGCAGGGATGATGCTGTATATGGAAGTTACTATGTGACTCAAGAGCCTTTATCTTTGGAGATGAACAGTGGGTAGGAAATAATAAGGAAACATGCGCTTAAGACTTGGGGCAAGGAGGTTGTCTGGAAGGAACATGAAATGCCTAGAGCATTGGAAGGCTGTTCTTTACTTCAACCTTGAGCTCTCCACCCTAATTATATTTACTATTTAAATTTACTTTAATTTATAGTGTAATAAATTAGACTTAAATTATATTTTAAATACTTCAATTTTTTAATATATAAGTATAATGTAAAACATCTTATATTATAAAAAGGTACAAAATACGATAGAAGTTTTACTATCGTCTATACCATACTCATCAAATTCCAAACAAGTATTTTTATTAACCAAACACACAATCTAACTTACCATGTAAATTTATTAACAAAACAATAATGAATCATATGATAATAAGTATTTAGGAGTGTTACTGGGAATTGAAATTTTAAAGTTTATTAGAATTTCGAAGTCTAGTGCTATTGGTTTATTGATTCTTATATTCTTATTAAAATTTAGTGTTCTTGATTTGATGCTTTTATAATTCTATTCAAAATCTTTTGTTATTCAAAAAGTTTAAATTTTAACAATCTTACAAATCTATTAAAATAAGTATATTGTTAATCATGTAACTCACAAAACAAAATTTTGAGAATACTATATATATCTTTTGCATTCTTAAAATCATTATAATATTTTACTTTCATAGATTTTCACAATATACAGAATTCTCTACAATTGTTTCCAAATTTAACACATCTCTCAATTTTTAAATTTATCCAACTCTATAAAAAAATTTAAGTCCCAATCATTTAACGAGTCGAGTAAGAACACAAAATACAACTTTATTATATGTATATATTTTTAATTGGGATGAATAAGTCACTGATTTCATGTAATTATTGGGTTACAAAATATCAGAAAAACCATACTGGCACATCACAACAACTTAATTCGTGAAGCTCATCCGTATAACTGCTTAAGGAGATTAATGAAGAACCAAGCAAACAAATGGTGGAGAGTACAAATTAAGAACTGAAAAAAATTGAAAGCATTCTACAATTTTGCAACAAAAAGAGCTATACTTGCACCACAAAATGAAATCGTCAATGAAATCAATGCTTATACACTTTCCTATACTGATAGAGTCTTACAAATCTCTAAAAACAGAATAAAACATTATATGCATGCTGTTGAGTTTTTTTTGGAATTTCGGATATATATTCACATAGGTTCACACTTAATCTTGATCTCTGCTATGCTTAGAGAAACATCAATCAGAAAAGGATTATGTAATGGTACACGGCTCATTGTGATTTACTTAGGCGATCGAAAGCATAAATTATCAGTGGTTCTCACGTTGGTAAAAGACTTCTCCTACATAGACACCAATGTCTTATCAAACCATGTTACGCTATGACAATAAATAAGAACTAAGGTCTAAGCTTAAAAAGGATTTTCCTATATTTACCAAAACCAATTTTCACTCATGAATAATTATGTGCTGCTATCTCACGTGTTATGAACAAAACAGGAATGACAATTTTACAAGAAAAATATTCACCTACAGCAAAATTGAAGACTATATTGTATAAAATCACACCACAAATATTGTATAAATAAAATTTCAAAAATCTACTATCATATGAAGGTAATAAACAAATCTTTTGACATTTATTTAAATATGTTTCTAATTTAACTATTAGCACTATCACCAAGACTTAGGCGTCTATGAAAGGATCATATCTTCACCCTCGCGTTAGAGAACCAAGATCCCAACTTAACTAAGGCCACGTACGTATTTTTTACTATATGATGATACTTAAACATGCATTTAAGATTATAAATGATTTAAAAAGCCACCAGGGCCTCCATTTCGCACCATTCAAATTACAGACTTCTCTTTGGAATAGTCTCCTCTATATTGTGACAGAAAATGAAGTTTATGTATTGGTTGAACTTTTTTTCATACACACATTTTAAAATTTTGCCTAAGTTATCACTAGCGTTTAAAGTTTTTTTCCCTGCTCTTTCTGAAATCACATCATTCACACAAATATGGTGTTGTCTTAGCCACATTCATAAATTCTAAAATAATAAAAGATAAACAAATCAACTTATTAATACTTCAGTAATATTCTCTTAATACTTTGATTAATATTAGAAAAATTGATATTCACCTTTATTCAAGGAACAAGTTTCAGCACCATCAAAAAATATGGAGAATTTTATAAATTTCATAGAAATTTATAAAGACACAATCAAAAAGAAAAAACGTCAAACCATAGACTACCATCAACACGAGCTCACATTATGGTTTAACAAATACAATGTCTTCAATTCAAACACTTTTATCAGCTTATATGTTTTTTATACTTTACATACATGAATCATGTATATTCATTTCTCCAAAAACAAATTCCAAGTAAATATCCGCGCGTAGCGGGGCAAAAGAATCTAATTTTTAGTAATGGTGCTGTCTTAGCCACATTCATAAATTCTAAAATAATAAAAGATAAACAAATCAACTTATTAATACTTCAGTAATATTCTCTTAATACTTTGATTAATATTAGAAAAATTGAGATTCACCTTTATTCAAGGAACAAGTTTTAGCACCATCAAAAAATATGGAGAATTTTATAAATTTCATAGAAATTTATAAAGACACAATCAAAAAGAAAAAACGTCAAACTATAGACTACCATCAACACAAGCTCACATTATGGTTTAACAAATACAATGTCTTCAACTCAAACACTTTTATCACCTTATATGTTTTTTATACTTTACATACATGAATCATGTATATTCATTTCTCCAAAAAAAAATTCCAAGTAAATTATCTGCGCGTAGCGCGGAAAAAGAATCTAGTTATCGTAAATAAATTCATACTAGCCTTTGATACGTGTCCGGACGATTTTTATTCTCCTAGTTATATGTTTTTAACTTTTAACATTGTTATAAACATAATTGTTTATGTTTTTGTTATAGATTCATTGAGTTTTAATATTGGTGTGTATTGTTTAGTGTGTTTAATGTCCTTTTATAAACTATGAAATAGTGTTTTTATTCATTTTATTTGATAAAATAAACATTAAAGTGTAAAATATTAAAGTTTTAAATATAGTAGTGGGTTCTATGAAAATATACTATAAATCTTTAGATTTAAATAGAATATAAAATTTAATTTTATATTGGTATTTTAAAAAACAAATATATATTTAGATAGGAACATAAAAAATTAAAAATTAAAGCAAATTACAATAAAAGATTCAAAAATAAGTACAAATTTTTGCAAAATTTATTTACCAAGCCTAGTTTAAATTATTGAATTGGGAAATTATGTTATCATAAGTTGGATAAATACAATAATAAGTTGTAGAAATAAAAAAATGGAGCAGTCGACATTTCTTCCGTTGAATCTTCTTCGTCGTTTCTGTGTGTGTTGTGGGAGGCAGAGGCGTGCCTATGGTGTAACAAAAAAGGCATTCGCCTTAGACGCCTGATAAGTACAAGTTTTTTGAAGTTTGAAATTCTTAATAGTTGGTTGAGTGGCTAAATTAGTTGCAATGTTCGAAATTATAGTGGTTCTGTTTTTTCTTTTGTTTCTTTTCTTGCGTTGCAATTTCTTAGAATAAATATATACTAGGTTAATACCCACGCAATGAGAATTATATAGATAAATTATTTTATGTCTTATTCTTTATTTTATGTTCTTTTATATATTATAAAATAATATATATATATATATATATATATATATATATATATATATATATATATATATATATATTGAGTAATTGAAAAATCTATAACTATTATATATACAATTAATTTAGCTAGCACTTAAAGAAAATAATCATATTTTTTTATTTACAATCACTTTATATAAGTAATTCTAATTAGTAAATGATATTAACATATATATATATATATATTATACTTTTAATTTGGATATCTAATAAACGAAACTTCACACTTACATGGTTTTATGATAATTTGTATATTTTTATAATAAAAATTTGAAAATATTGATACCATCATTTTTAATGTGAGATTTAATATTTACAGTAATTTATCATCGTTCAAAAAAATTAAATTCAAAGTTTGTCATTAAAGTATTAAGTTATCAATACTTATTCAATGCATTTTTGGAATTAAATATTTATGTATTTTAAATGGTATTCAGTTTAATTTAAACATCACTAATATATATATATAACATCTAATTTAAATATCTATTAAATGATATTTCTTACTCCTTAATTATATAATTGTTTGCATCGTGCTATAACAAAAACTTAAACTATTAATGAAAATATTATATGTGAAGTTTTAAAATTTTATTAATTTAAAGTCATTTTTACAAATTCAAAATATAACATATATAAAAAAACTATTTTTTTGTTATATAGTTGTTATTGTTTAATTTATTTTAACAATATATATTTAACAAAAAAATAGAGTCTAGACAATTTTTATCAAATCTTACATATTCAAATAATTAATTATCATATATATATATAATAACCATATTAGGTAATTTCGTAAATTTTATTTAAGGAAATAATGATTTGCATTAATAATCATTTTATGCTTAGTTTAATAAAAAGTATATTATATGTTTATATAGACCAACATTTTTTTCTAGTAAATTTCAGAAGCATTCTCATGATGATATGTGGTTATCAAAACATGTTGTAATGCTTCTCAATTAATATATAAGGGATTAGAATCTATTCTATTAAAACAGAGTCATTCTTTTTATCTACTGATGCAAGTTGTCATTTAAATTTGGATCATTTCTAGAGTGTTACAAATAATACAAGTTATATAGTTGATTGAACCGCTTTACTTAAATTAAACCGGCGGTTATTTATGGAATAGAGTTTTGGGCTTACTTTTGTTCTTATGACATTTAATTGTTTGGTTGGGCTTAGTATTAAAGAAAAACTCCAAAAACATTAAATAAATTTTCCACCTTAATGGATCAAAAATCAATTACTATTTTCAGGCCCAAAAATATTTAATATTTTCAACAAAACAAAATTATCTATTATTAATCACTTATTTAAATCATGTACTTTAAAAAATGTTAATATTTTTTTATTTTAAATAACAATCACTCTATCTTGATAAATTTTAATGGTAACTTTTAAATAATTTATTGTTTTATTTTTCCTAAATAATTTACAGATTTAAAAAAATGTAAAGGAAAACCAAAAACCAAATCTAAAAACTAAAATTCAAAACCAAAGCTGAAAACGCAGGTTATACGTTTTGCTTTTTTTATTTACAAAATAAACTATTTCAAAAATTTTAGAAAATTATTTTGTCATCTTTTCAGTTTTAAATTACATGTTCGATTAATTGAGATTTGTTTGTTGGTAATATCAGTTCAAACTAACTCAGCGGGTCTAAAAATTAAAAACCCAAACCAAAAGCTGAAAATCAAAAATAGAAACTTAAAAACTAAAAAACAAAAACAAAAATTTAAAACAAAATCTAAAAATAAAAACTGAAACTAAAAACTAATGAAAAACAACTATCACCACAAATTTTGGTAAACTAATTTTATACCAAAATATTCTTTAAATTAAGACAAACCAATTATATAAATTTTTAATCATAAAAAATTTCCGCGCTTGAAAAGCGTGGATCAAAATCTAGTTTGTTATTTGTAATTTGCCTTAGGCCCCTCTAAACCTAATCATGCCACTGGACTGGGAGGTCGTCTTCCTTATTCAGATGACCTAAACTAGGACTCCACAAGAAAGAAAAAAATTGGAAGCGAAAAATATATCGCCAGGGTAAATTTATTCTCCAAGAAAATACTCTCTTTTCCAGTGTTTTCACAAAACTATTTCTCCGTACGTTTCTTCGGAAGATTCATGTGGTTTACGAGTCTTTTCAAGTGAAAACAATCAAAGTCTCAAATTTTCACGTCAAGTTTAAATTTTTGTTTTCTGTGTTTCTGAGAATTAACATTTTGTGAAGACTGAAGAGTTTGAGGTAGATGGAGAAGAAAGACTGTAGTTGCTGCAGAGCATCTTGTGAAGGAGCTTTGATCGTGTGGTAATAATCTCTGAGGGAAGAGGTGAGATTAAGAAGAGGTCTAAATACATTGGTAAAATTTAATTAACTAGAGTGTTTACCGAACATAATGGTATAGGAACGTAAATGCTATAGTGAACTTTTTTGATATACGAAATTAATGGGTTAGTGAAAGAGTAAAACTACCGTGTTTAAAGCAATGACATTAGGTTGTAATTATTGAGAAAAATTTAAGATTAATTTTTATTTGTATTTTTGTTTTAATAGTTTAGATTATTGGAGTCAACTCAAAAGAATTGAAGTTTAGTAAAAAAACACTAAAAATATTCATTCACGAATAGCGAACTGAGTTTTTGTTACAAACATGAAAAGTCTTTATCAAATAAGATTATAAATAACAATCTCTGAAGAACTCATTATTACAAAACTTGATGTAACAAAAAGACTGGAATAAGATCTCAAGTAGAAAGCAACCTATAGGAAAAGTGGTACCTGTGGTTGCAGTGGAATGGCTGGGGCTTCTTCATTGTGGTATGCATTATCCATATCCTCTACGAGGTAGTGAAGAAGATACCTTAGATCACCTTTTATGTAATAACATCTTCACACTACCCCCTGTAACTGAAACTCAATCCATCTTGTTGTGGATGGCCAGGCACTCTGCGTCGATGCTTGATCAGCACGACTCCTGCGCCAAACTAGCAAAAGGAAAGACAACAGTTAAGAACAAAACAACTCGGATGTTTAAATTTAAAGAAAGTTCAAGATAAAGAAGGGCTTGCAAGCAAACATTAGGATAATTGATTATTGGATGAAAATAACAAAAAATAAGAATCCTAAGTAGGACTGGACATAAATAACAAAATATGTTAGAATTATGTGTTCATGGTTTGGGCAAAATCAAATTGAGTCAACATTACCATCTATTAGCATCCAGTCCACATCAAACTTACAAATTATTGTTTATCTCTAATCTATCTCTAAATTTGTTTCTATAATAACATTTAGAATCAAAACTATTCTAATTCTACTTTATTTTTTTTCTATAATAGAAATTGCTATATTTTTTTCTATTTAGAGAAGAACAATACTGGAGAACATTGCATAAATGCATGACCAGAAGGAAAAAAAATCCTACTTTATCTAATAAGATACACAAGAGGATTTCCTCACAAGAGCTCAAGATGAAGACTCGAGTCTAGAGAAGGGACCTCTGTCACCAGGTGCTAAACTCGTAACTTAGGATAAAGAAGAAAGGATTAGGTTACAGTCACACATTGGTACATAGCTATGTGTTTTTTTTTGGAATTGATAACGTATTTGTTTCGGAATCTGTCCACCTTTGTCTGTTTTTGAGTTGGTTTTGTTATCATTGTGTATATCTCTAGTTTCTATACCTTTTAAGCTTTAGGATTGGTCAAGAACATGGCTTTGATTTGTGACCACTATATTGAGGATAGGTACTGGATAATATGTAATCATATTTGTTTGATACAACATATGCTATTAAACTGAAAAAGTTGTTCTGTTTCTGTTTATCGTTTGTTACCAGCATTTTTTGATCTCTCTTGTTCTCCACAAGCATTAATTTATTTTCTGCTTATAGTATAGTTTTCTACACGGTGATTCAAATGGTATATAGCCTCTTGTAGTTGTTCTTTTGAGATTCATGCAAAACAAATCCAATAACTAGTACCATGTGCCACAATATTAGCGTAATACACATTACTGGCCAATATCTGTTTGTGGATCTAATTAGACTGAAATTGAAGAAAAAAATGAAGCCATGATTTTTTATCAGTTTGTTAGGTGGTTTTGAGCTTTGTTCATTTTCAGTCTTTCTTGTACATATGGTTGAACCTTCGTTAAGCATATTCTTGAGTTGATTTTGTTGGAACAAGAAGCCATTAATCATTGTGTTTATCTCTGTTTTCTATACCTTATACCAGATATATAGCTTTAGGACTGGTAACGAACATAGTTTTGATTTGTGACAATTATTCTGAGGACATGAAGTTGGAACATGAATCACACATTTATGTATGAAATTGGATTGTGGATAAAGTGAGGAGTTCGGTAAGGAAACTAGGCATCTGACAAGATTTCCTCACTCATTAAAAATGGTTTAATATACTTACATTTAATGCACTTCATTTCTCTGAGAAGCTTGATGAATTAATTAATATCTACAATCTGACATTTTGTGTGTTCACTTCTAGACAGTGACGCAAAGGATGATATGCTCATGCACCGTAGCTCAGCAAGCAGAAACAGTCCATGTCACGTAGTAACATGCTACATTGGTGGTTCTTAAGAGAACATGTAAAAAAATTACGTAAACATAAGAGAACGCTAATACCCTTGGTGCCTGATCATCACATGAAGCAAAATGACTAATTAATTGTCCCACCAAGCAAAGCCTGTTAAATTTTTGCTTAAGTAGAATGTATGCAAAGCACAATATTTTTTTTTCGTCTTTCACAAACGCACACCTGCTGTTAGAGTGCCTTTATCAAACTCTTCTAAATTTAGATTTCCCCTAGTAGCGTGTTCATTATCACAAGAGAGGAAAATTTAGCTGAAGAAATGACTGAGACAGAACAATAATTTTTGTGACTAAGGGCTTCTCGAAAAAACATATTCTTTGAATTTTTCTTGAAAATTCCCCATAGTATCTGAAAATATACTCAATCTTTGTATAAGTTTCTAATTATCGAATCAAACCACTTCGGATAGTCAATTTTTTTTGGAAAAAAAATCAGTTTCTTAAAAACATTACTTTGATTTCAGTAATTAATGCTTGTTTCCAATTCACATCCGGTATGATATTTCAATAAAAGCGTCGAGGGAAGAATATTGGCAATGGTGTGTGCAGCAGATGTCACTGTCACACAAAGACTGTATTAAAAACAAGAAAAACATAAGAGGTAACTAAATTGGTCGTGAGAAATCAGAGGATGAAATATTTACAGAAATAGATTGTTATTGGATTGTTTTTCCTTTTCGTTTAGATTATATATCTTCTCCCAAAAGATCATTGCAATTCTTACATAACAAACTGAAGAATAAGAAAGAAAACAGCGAAAAGAGCAGCAGAAAACAAGTGTACTTATAATACCTCAAGAAAAACCTGACGGGGAGATGGTCTCACCTAATGGCACTCGTTACTAACACAAGACTTACTGGAATCTACATGATCAACTTTTGTTTCAAAACAAAAGAGTTAGAATAATTAAGTGGCTCATCATATCGACTTGAAAGTAAAGTTACAAAACACAAATTTTGTCGGTTCATCGGTTTAATCTAAAATTTTCTTCCTTTTATAATTATATTTATATTGGTATAATAATCAACCCATAACCGGATATGGCTAAACGGTTTACAGATTAAATTGACTGATAAAAAAAAGAATCAGAATGACCAAGACTACACCAAAGCTAGAACCAACATCAAGATAAAACCCACCGAAACCCACCATAACACGCCTAATGAGCTCGTTCGTCTAGAACAACATCTCTTGACCGAAAAAACGACACTAATTGCTTAATCTCCTCACTAAATTAAGAAATGGTAACAAGCCATTTCCCACCATTGGAGATGAGAAAAATGGGGTTTGAGAGTCAGATCAGAGAAACCCAAACTAAAACCTTAAATATTAACGAATAATTGATGGTATAAAAAAAGAGGTCGCCTCATAAGACATAGAGAAGAGCTTGCAAAAGAAAACATTAGGATGATTGATTATTGGATGAAAATAACAAAAAGAAAGAATCCTAAGTAGGATCAGACATAAATAACAAAATATCCCAAAAATTATGTATTCATGATTTGGGCAAAATCAAAATTAAATCGAGTCAACGTTACCATCTATTAGCATCCAGTCCACATCACACTTACAAATTATTGTTAGAGCATCTCTAATCCATCTCTAAATTTGTTTCTATGATAACATTTAGAATCAAAATTATTCTAATCCTACTTTTTTTTTTCTAAAGTAGAGACTGCTATATTTTCCTATTTATAGGAACAATACTGGGTAACATTGCATAAAGGCATCACACTACAAAAACATTTTCCCTCATTCTGAATATTTTCAATTTCAAGTGACAGACAATGGCAAAAAAATTTTATTTCTTACCTTTTTGTTTCGTCATAAGCCAACAAAACAGCTTTTATGGTTCTCATGTATTGGATTTTACATCATTATTCTCTTCCCTTGTTAAAATAGTGCTGATCATAATTGTTGGATACAGATATCTCAAGCATTTATTAAAAATCAATTTGGAGAGTTTGTAAGCCAAAAGAACAGCATTAAGTGTGATGCCTGTGGGAATGTAACAACTAATTAACAAAAAAAAAATCAAGAAATATCGGAGCAAGCCAAAATAAGTTATTTGCTTTGTTACAATTTAAATTTATAGAACTGTTTAGTTAAAAATATAAAACCTAATAACAATAATTTCAGATTTTTTTTTAATTTAAAAAACATAATTTAACTTTACAGAACTGGTTTAGTTAAAAAATATAAAACCTAATAACAATAAATTAACTAATATTAAACAAAGTAAATAAGTTTATATATTAGCATGCATCTCAAAGATCATTTACCCACAAAATCAAGAGTATAGACAAAGAAAATCAGACTGTGTGTGTGTGTGTGTGTATAGTTGTAGTTTTGATATTTTTGTTTTGCTGGTGGACAATAAGCATAGATAGCAATCACCAAAAAAAAAACAAATTGATTAATGAGAGACAAGTGAAAACCTTAGAAGTATCAAGCAAACTCTCATGGAGAGTATGTAGCCATGACATAAACGTCAAGACAATTTAACTTGATTCTCTTCATCTTCCAATATTGGTTCCATACCCGTTGTTGTGGAGTCATATTTTTCATAATTTGATATACTGATAGATATTAATCTTTTCATATGTATTTCAAATAAATAGTTATCATTAGTTCTTAACAAAATATTTTATAATATAAATATATACAAAATAAGGCATGTGAGCTATAGCTTAAATTACCTTTTCAAGCCCGAGTTACTGATATATAGTGAGGAGGTAAATAAACGTTCTCCTAGTTTGTAATTGCCTAGATGACCCTCAAAAGAGGTTTCTATATCAATTACCAAACATTTCTCTTTGAAGAATCCACAAGTTTTCTTACTATCTGCAAATTACTCACACGATTTAATATATAAGACTAACTAAATTGTTCAATAAATATCAAGAGATAAGATATGATATACAATATTACTCACCATAACTTAAAGTTTGAGTAGATACATTTACGGCATGTAATATGCTTACATCATATAATATGCTTACATCTCATCTAAAGCTTTGATGAGTTGATTGCACACATATCATTTGATCTATCCTTAACACCATCAAAATACTTCTTTACCCAACTTTCAAGGCAAGAAAACGAATCTGCAGGACTAATAAAATTATAATCAATTTAATACAATTGTGAAATGTAGATTAAATAATTTTGAACTAAATTTAGCACATAACATCTCCTCATATGAAACAGAGTTTCATTGAACCACCAGGTAGTGATCATCAAAAAATGTTTTAGTTTGTGTAAGAACAACATCTATGTCCTCACTGAAAAGAGATATCATGTTACCGTTATTGAAAACACCTGAAAAGAAAATAAATTTAGCAAAATGAACTACAATTATGGTGAAGTGGAAAAAATAAACTATATTTTTTTACATACCAGCTATGAATTTATCAAATGAGTGACTATTATAGATGTGTGGCGTCTTAATTGGTGGAGACGATGAGAATCGCTTTGTTAGTTTCAAATTTTGAAATAACATTACATCAATAAATCTAGTAGAGATGAATCTCTCTAACAATCCTCCACAACAACCAATACAAATGCATCATTAACAAACTTCAATCAATGGATTTGATCTCTTGGGGCCAATATAGTTCAAAACAATCTGGAAAACCAAAACCAAAACAATTAATTGACATCTGCGGATAAATAGCTTCATGTTGGCATTTACCACTATAGACAAGAACTACTTTAGGAGAAATTCAATATGAAATTTTTTTCTTGATTTGATTAAAATTTGGAGAAACACACATTGTCATAACACTTTCAAGTAATTTTGACTTGGTAAAGAGGGAAAAATAGAGTATGACCATCAATTGTGGCTGCATTTGAGTCTCCTCCATGCATAATCAAGTAATTATCAAGCTAGAACAAACAAAAATAATTCAGTTATTAAGTAACAAATCTGTATTAGCATTATCTAACACGTCAAATCATATAACTGCAAAACTAAAACGATGAATCCTACATCATTTCTCTTGAACCTATTGAAATCTAGGGAGAGCATGCGTTTGGATAGTCATTGAAGAGATCAATGACTTATCATGGTCAAGAAATAAAGAAAAACTTGTAATAATATTTACATATATTTTTACCAATCAACAAAATTTGTAGGAGAAAAAAAAGATTTTTTTAAGAAAATATAAGAAATATTAAAAACTAATAAACTGAAAATTTTATTGTTTAGTAGATTATTGTAGTTAATTATATGATAAACGTCAAGACAATTTAACTTGATTCTCTTCATCTTCCAATATTGGTTCGAAACCCATTGTTGTGGAGTCATATTTTTCATAATTTGATATACTGATAGATATTAATCTTTTCATATGTATTTCAAATAAATAGTTATCATTATCTCTTAACAAACTATTTTATAATATAAATATATACAAAATAAGGCATGTGAGTTATAGTTTAAGTTACTTTTTCAAGGCCGAGTTACTGATATATACTACGGAGGTAAATAAACGTTCTCCTAATTTGTAATCGCCTAGATGACCCTCAAGAGAGGTTTCTATATCAATTACCAAACATTTCTCTTTGAATAATCCACAAGCTTTCTTACTATCTGCAAATTACTCACACGATTTAATATATAAGACTAGCTAAACCGCTACAATAAATATCAAGAGATAAGATATGATATACAATATTACTCACCATAACTTAAATTTCGAGTAGATACATTTACGGCATTTTTAAATGGTTGTGAGTAAGGAGGAAGCATCCAAACCAGCTGAAGAGCACTCAAACATTCAACACTTTTTACAACATGTAATATGCTTACATCTCATCTAAGCTTTGATGAGTTGATTGCACACATACTATTTTATCTATCCTTAACACCATCAAAATACTTCATTACCCAACTTTCAAGGCAAGAAAACGAATCTGCAGGACTAATAAAATTATAATCAATTTAATACAATTGTGAAATGTAAATTAACTAATTTTGAACTAAATTTAGCACATAACATATCCTCATATGAAACAGAGTTTCATTGAACCACCAGGTAGTGACCATCAAAAAATGTTTTAGTTTGTGTAAGAATAACATCTATGTCCTCACTGAATAGAGATATCATGTTACCGTTATTGAAAACACCTGAAAAGCAAATAAATTTAGCAAAATGAACTACAACTATGGTGAAGTGGAAAAAATAAACTATATATTTTTCTTATTACATACCAGCTATGAATTTATCAAACGAGTGATTATTTATAGATGTGTGGCGTCTTAATTGGTGGAGACGATGATAATCGCTTTGTTAGTTTCAAATTTTGAAATAACATTACATCAATAAATCTAGTAGAGATGAATCTCTCTAACAATCCTCCACAACAACCAATACAAATGCATCATTAACAAACTTCAATCAATGGATTTGATCTCTTGGGGCCAATATAGTTCAAAACAATTTGGAAAACGAAAACCAAAAAGATTAATTGACATCTGCGGATAAATAGCTAAATTTCAGGTGGGCATTCACTGCTATAGACAAGAACTACTTTAGGAAAAATTTAATATGGATTTTTTTTCTTGGTTTGATTAAAATTTGGAAAAAAACACATTTTCATAACACTTCCAAGTAATTTTGACTTGGTAAAGAGGGGAAATAGAGTATGATCATCAATTGTGGCTGCGTTTGAGTCTACTCCATGCATATTCACGTAATTACCAAGCTAGAACAAACAAAAATAATTCAATTATTAAGTAACAAATCGTATTAGCATTATCTAACACGTCAAATCATATAACTGCAAAACTAAAACGATGAATCTTAGATCATTTTTCTTGAAATTATTGAAATCTAGGGAGAGCATATGTTTGCATAGTCATTAAAGAGATCAATGATTTATCATAGTCAATAAATAAAGAAAATCTTGTAATAATATTTACATATATTTTTACCAATCAACAAAATTCGTAGGAGAAAAAAAGAATTTTTTTAAAGATAATATAAGAAATATTAAAACTAATTAACTGAAAAAATTATTGTTTAGTAGATTATTGTAGTTAATTATATGATAATATCATTTTAAACTCTTAAATAAACACTGCTAAATATTTAATGAGAAATAATTCAGTAAGTAAAATCACACTATAATTCAATTTTGTAATACTACATGATATTAATATATTTTTAGAAAAGTATTAAAATAAATTAATTTATTATAATAAGAAGTGTGGTTTTTTTAATTCATTTAATTTATTTTCATTTATTGTAATAGTTAATTTATTTTTAATTTTTTATTGTTATTATATGAGAAATAATATATAAATTATTTTATTTTATCTATATAATATGTTTTCTACTATTGAGTTAGATTTATCCGATCATATAAAAGAATACTCCACAGATTTTATTCAAAAAATTTAAAATTTCTGCAACTAGGTTATTTTTTTTTTTTTTACAATTCTACGATTAATTAGTGTTTACCGATTGGAGCTTAAGCGTTGAAACACGTAACAACTTTTCAATGAGAATAATTTTTGAGTATCAAATACTTGAGGTGCATTACGTTTCTTTTCATGAATTAATGATTATGAGGTTGCAAAACATATTACAACCTCTAAAAAAGATTATTTGAAGAAACCTTCAAATATTTATAATTAATGTTTTTACAAAAATTTTGACATGTCATTTTTCAAGTTTAGTGGTTCAACAAGGTTAATAAACACTGTAAAACCCATACCCTTATAAAAAAAGGAATGAGACTTCTCTCTTTCTCTCTTATCACAACAGCCTTGGCACAGAACACAAATGAAGGACAAAACAGAAGAAAAGTACAAAACACAAGCAAGCAATCAGAGTTTTGAGTATCTTCCTCTTTATGTAGTTTTTTTTTTGTCTACATAAATATATCAATACAGCTCTGACTTTCTTGATTAGATAGAAACCCTCGCTCCTCTTGATCTTGAGAATCTCCGGTTTTACAGGAAGAAAACAAACAAAAAAAGACTTGAGAATCATATTGTGCAATGTCCCTTAAAACAGCAGTGGCTGTTGTTGTTGTGGATTTCCACTTCTCATCATAGCACATAACTCTTCATATTCTACCATGCTGCATGAGGAGCAAAACAACATTATGGACTAAGACTAGTTATCTTGAAAGAAGAAAAAGAAGAAGAGAGAGATGTTTAACTTAAGTTATCAGAGTCAACATTTGAGAGAACCTCTTTGATTGTTGCATCGTCTCCCATTCCATATTCCTTCAATGCAACTTCCACATAGAAATATATTTTTAAGATAACAATTTAATACGCAAGAATTATTTAATTTTAAAAAATATAATATTATTAAGAAAAATTTGCTTTTATTATATAATAAAATTATGAAATTGTTAAAATAACAAAATAAGCAAAATTACCCCAAATCATAAAGAAATTGAAAAATCAGCGTTATTTGATTTATATTTAATTATAATTTAATATACTAATTTTAATTTCTATATAGAAAAAATATTTTCAAGATAAAAATATAAGACATAATAGTTATCTTATTTTCTAAAAATATAATATTATTAATACAAATATATTTTATTATATAATAAATAATATATATATGTATTCTCAAAAACAAGACTAATAAATAAAATTACCTAAATTATGGAGAAGTTACAAGTCAATCAACAAATTTACTTCAATTTTATAATAGAATATATATTTGCAAGATAACAATCAAATACATAAAAATTATCTTAATTTCTAAAAAATAGCATATTATTAATGTAAAATTATTTTTAATATATAATAAAGTATATATGAAATTATTATAACATGATAAATCTGCAAAATTACCTAAAACCAATGGAGAAGTTGACAAATCAGCATTGCTTGATTTATATTTAACTATAATTTTTAATATCTTACTTTTTTAATTTCTATAACACAAAATTTATTTTCATGATAAATAAATAATATATCAGAATTATCTTATTTCTTAAACAAACAACTACGCAAATTTACTTCTCAAATAATAGTATAGATATCTTTAAAGATGAATTATTTTCTATTTATTTATAGATTATACCGTGTGTACGGCAAATAAAGTTTGAATCATAACCAAATGAGTATTTGATTTTATTTTTTAAATGTAATATGATTGGAGCAAAATATTTATCCACGTAAACACCATAAGACTCATGAACAGAATGAACAGTGGTCAAACAACGCTATTGATGGATAAAATGTCAATCCCTTAGCTACTAAAGTACAATTCGCCTAACTAATCAAATTCATGTCATTTATGTTTATAAAAATTTTAAAATCAGTTAAAACAAATGATTTTAAAAAAACTTATAACAGCCGTTTGTTGAAACAACTTATTACCCATAATCCACTTTCTTGTCCACGATCTTTTCTTTGCTATTCCCATATCTCTAAAATTTGACAGACGAACCAGTGTATGCTCTTTCTTAATCAGTCTCGATATCAATTGCTCAAAAAAAAAAAAAAATCTCGCTGCATTAACTCAATATTGTATTCGTATAGAATATCTGGAGCCAGTGTCAAAATTCACTTTCGTATAGAATATCCGTGAGGAAGAAAAGTTCTGGAGAAAGAAGTGCCGTGAAGAATGTCTACTGTGGGCTTTAGTGTACAAAGGCCGATCCAACATTATTGGGCTTCGCAACTTCTGGCCCATCCACCCGCATTTTAGTTAAACGTCGTCGTTACGTACTTCGGATATAAGAGGTGTCTTCGTCTTCGTCTTCTCTATGGGTGTCGTCTGTTAGAGCTGAGAAAACAGAGTGATAAGGTCATCTTCTCTGGTGAATTCTGCGGCGAGGGCTGAAGCGGCAGAGGTGCTCTCCGGTGACTCGGTGTTCGAGTGTGATTCACTTTGAGATCCGATCGCATCCTGAAACATCAAGAATCGGAGTTAGTGAATGATAGATTCTTGTACAAGCTTATATTGTATTCTGTGATATAAAGCTTAGTGGATTGGGAGCAAGAGTCTCCCCCCAGATGTAGCGTAAGCGAACTGGGTAACCAAACTCTCATTGCGTTTCTTTCGATTGCTTAGTAAACAAGAAACAAGTCGAATCGGTAGAAAATATTATCGAGATCAAAACCTAACAATTGGTATCAGAGCATCAGGTTTAAGCGGATACTCGTGATATTTTCTGGATCCAAGATTCTCATCAAGTCAAGAAGCCGGATCTACGAAAAAGAATCAGCGTAAGGTTCGAAACTTATCTGTTTCTCTGAAGTGTAGGAGTTGTTGCTTGAGTCTTGAAGCGTCTTATTAGTCTGTATCTTGTTTTGGATCTGATCAACCTGAAATAAGAATATGGAGCCTACTAAAGGTCGTTTCGAAGTTGAGAAGTTTGATGGATCTGGGGATTTTGGTATTTGGAAGCACAAGATGTATTGTGCGTTGGAGATATTGGGGCTGGATTCTGTTCTTGAGGAAGAAACAGAAACAGAAAGCGATGGAGAGAAGGCTGAGCCAGACACTGAGGTTAAAGATGATCCTAAACGAGCTTTGAAGGATAAGCGAGTTCGCAGTTTGATTCAAATGAGTTTGAGTGACCAGATCATAAGGAAGGTAATGAAAGAGACCTCAGCACTTGGTATTTGGAAGGCTTTGGAAAGGGATTACCAAACTAAATCCCTTCCTAACCGGATCTATCTTAAACAAAGGTTTGCTAGCTACAAGATGGATGAGCAGAAGACTATTGAGCAGAACCTAGATGTGTTCTTGAAGCTGGTAAATGATCTTGAGAGTTTAGAGATAAAGATTTCTGATGAAGACCAGGCCATTCAGATTCTTACCGGTTTACCTCCAAAGTATGAACCACTGGTACATACTCTAAAGTACGGTAGTGGGAAGGACACACTTACAGTAAATGATGTGATATCTGCAGCATACTCAAAGGAAACAGAGTTAAGGGAAAAAGGTGCTCTTGGAAAGGCCAAGTCTGACTCTGAAGGTCTGTATGTTGGGGACCGTGGAAGATCTGATAAGAGAGGAAACTATTCTAGGGGGAGGTCTAAGTCGAGGAGCAAGGATTACTCTAAACCTAAGTCCAGCAAGAACAACAAAGGATGTTTCATATGTGGCAAAGAAGGACATTGGAAGAGAGAGTGTCCAGATAAAGGGAAATTTAAAGGCTCCAGCTCAAGCTCAGTGAACGTTGCATCAGTCAAAGGCACTAAGAAAGAACCTTTGATTCTTACTGCAAGCATCCAAGACACTCGAGATGAGTGGGTGTTGGATTCAGGAGCGAGCTTTCATATTACCCCAAACAAGGAGGTTTTGTTTGATCTTAAGGAAGCTAGTGGAGGGAAAGTTCTGATGGGAAATAATACGTTCAGTGAAATAGAAGGAGTTGGAAAGGTACGTATAAAGAAGAAAGATGGTTCTATAGTAATTCTCACTGATGTTCGGTTTATGCCTACAATGGGTAGAAACTTGATATCATATGGAAGCTTAGAGAAGGCTGGTTGTACTTACGAAGGAAGTGGATACAAAGTTAAGTTCTTCAAGAATGGAAAGGAAGTTCTAACAGGAAAGTATTCAGATGGTCTTTACTACTTGGAAGGATCAGTTCTAAAGGGTGAGAGTCATTCAGCAGCTCTTAAAGTCAGTGGAACAAAGAAGTGGCATTCTAGGTTGGGACATATAAGTCAGAAAGGTCTTGATTTACTTGTTAAAGGAGGATATCTAGAAGCCAAAGATATTGACAAGCTAGGGTTCTGTGAAGATTGCGTGTTAGGTAAGGCACATAAACAAAGTTTTAAGAAGGGAAAGCATACGTCAAAAGAAATTCTGGACTATGTTCATTCAGACCTATGGGGAGCTCCTACGGTGGTTCCAAGTTTGGCTGAGAAGCAATACTTCATCACGTTTATCGATGACTATTCGAGAAAGGTCTGGATCTACTTTCTAAAAACTAAAGACGAAGCTTTTGAGAAGTTTAAGGAGTGGAAAGTAGAGGTTGAAACTCAGACAGGGAAGAAGCTAAAGTGCTTAAGAACCGATAATGGGCTGGAGTATTGTAACAAGAGGTTTGATGAGTTCTGTAAAGCTACTGGGGTCAAGAGACATCGCACATGTGCCTATACACCGCAACAGAACGGGGTTTCAGAGAGGATGAATCGGACTATCATGGAAAGGGTTAGGTGTATGTTGGCTGAGAGTGGTATGGAGGAAAGATTCTGGGCAGAAGCGGCTTCTACTGCGGTCTACTTAATCAACAGGTCACCTAGTTCAGCTATTGAGTATAAGTTACCAGAAGAGCTGTGGTCAGGTTCTAAACCAGGTATTAAGCATTTGAGGAGGTTTGGTTCAGCAGCTTATGTTCATAAAGTTGGAGCGAAGACTAGTGTTAGAGCGCTTAAAGGGTTCTTCGTCGGTTATCCTCAAGGAACTAAGGGTTTCAGAGTCTGGTTACCAGAAGAAGGTAGATGTACTATTAGCAGAAATGTCATCTTTCATGAAGAAGAAGTCTACAAAGATTTACAGAAAGAGACAGATTCAGTGGAGGTTAAGAGCAGTCTGACTAACGCTGATAAAGGGAAAGGTATAGAAAGAGAGAAGAAGAAGCAGGTTACATTCAGTCCTAATCTAGTTAAGGGTCCATCTAGAGGGCAAAATGATTCGGAGGCTTCTACTTCAAGGGCTTCAACTCAGACAGGAAGTTCAGATTCAGGTGGAGCAGAGTATGAATCAGAGGAAGAGGGATCTGAAACAGAAGGTGGAGTTGAACAGGACTTGGATCACTACATATTGGCTAGAGACAGAGTTCGCA
Source organism: Eruca vesicaria subsp. sativa (assembly GCA_932364175.1). Classification (NCBI taxonomy): domain Eukaryota; kingdom Viridiplantae; phylum Streptophyta; class Magnoliopsida; order Brassicales; family Brassicaceae; genus Eruca; species Eruca vesicaria. The sequence continues at coordinate 72,581 of CAKOAT010208488.1, forward strand.
GAGAGACAAAGCTGCCATCCAAATATGATGACTTTGATGTAGTAGCTTATGCTCTATCTGCAGCGAGTGACATTCAAGTGGATGAACCTAAATCCTATCAAGAAGCTATGAGGTCTAAAGAGAGTATGCAGTGGAGATCTGCCAGTGAAGAAGAAATGGATTCACTTGAGAAAAATGAGACTTGGAAACTGGTGAAGAGACCTACTAAGAAGAGGGTTATAGGCTGCAAGTGGGTCTACAAGAAGAAGCCGGGAATTCCAGGAGTTGAGGAACCGAGGTTTAAAGGCAGATTGGTTGCTAAGGGTTACTCACAGGTTGAAGGCATAGACTACAATGAAGTGTTTGCTCCAGTGGTAAAACATGTTTCTATCAGGTTTATTCTATCTCTAGTGGTTAATAAAGATCTACATCTGGAACAGCTGGATGTTAAAACGGCTTTCTTAAATGGAACTCTAGAGGAAGAAATCTACATGGAACAGCCTGAAGGGTTTGTTACTAAAGGAAAGGAGGATTGGGTTTGTCTGCTAAAGAGGTCTCTATATGGTCTTAAACAGTCTCCGAGGCAGTGGAATAAACGCTTTGATGGGTTCATGAAGGAACAGGGTTTCAGAAGAAGTCCTTATGATCAGTGTGTCTACATTAGTGGAACCGAAATGACTTCGAGAGTTTATCTACTGTTGTATGTTGACGATATGTTGGTCGTATCTGAGGATATGGGAGTTATCAAGGAACTTAAAACTAGACTGAGTATTGAATTCGAGATGAAGGATCTTGGTGCTGCTACAAGAATTCTAGGGATGGATATAATAAGAAGCAGGAAGGATGGTACTCTGAAGTTGTCTCAGGGAAAATACCTTGAACAGGTACTCTCAACCTTCAACATGACAGAGTGTAAAGCTGTGACTACTCCTATGGGAACTCAATTCAGATTGAAGAGTCTAGATGAGAAGGAATCTATTATAGAAGCAAAGTTTATGGTCGATGTTCCATATGCGAGTGCCGTGGGAAGTTTAATGTACGCAATGGTAGGAACTCGTCCAGACATTGCGCATGCTGTTGGAGTTGTTAGCAGATTTATGGGAAATCCCGGAAGAGAGCATTGGGAAGCTGTTAAATGGGTGTTGAGGTATATTAAAGGAACAGTGGACTATGGTTTATGGTTTACTAAGAGTACAGAGTTCAAGGTGGAGGGTTATTGTGATGCAGATTTTGCATCTGATCGAGACAGGAGTAGGTCAGTTACGGGTTACTTGTTTCAAGTAGGAGGCAACACTATCAGTTGGAGGTCTGGTCTCCAACCTATCGTGGCTCTATCAACTACTGAATCAGAGTATATGTCACTAACTGAAGGGGCTAAGGAAGCGTTATGGCTTAAGGGTGTGTGTGAAGATTTAGAATTTGAGCAAGGGGCAGTTAAGGTTAATTGTGATTCACAGTCAGCAATATTCTTAGCAAAGAACGGTGGGTATCACGAAAGGACTAAACATATTCACAGGAAGTTCAATTTTATAAGGGATGTTGTTGCGAATGGCAGTGTTTCAGTTCAAAAGGTTCACACTAGCCTAAACCTAGCCGATATCCTAACGAAGTGCGTACCTGGAAAGACATTGGAGAAGGCTCTGGTGTCCATCAAGGTCTGCAGATAAGTTCTTTGAGTGGTCGCTTCTGAGGGTGTTGCCGATTCGTTACCTCGCAGCAAAGATCAGGAAAATGCAGTGGGTTAGTCAAAGAGGTTTTGGATTAAGCTACTGTTATGAGTCGGTGTTATAAAACTTAAGAGGTTGAAGTTTTTCGGTTGGTTACCTTTTGGTTTGAGAAGCGGTATTCTTCTTAGTCCTGCAAAGAAGAAGAAGGTAACAGGTGAGTGGTTATATGGGACATGCAGAGGTGAGTAAAGTCGATTTGGAGAAAGGTTTATCTGAATGAGTTCAGTTCGAGTGGTAAATCGTCTCCGTCAACGAGCTGAGGTTGTTCCTGCGTTTACTCAAAGATAAAATAAATGACTGGTTAGTTTCTGAGTTACAGAAGGTCAGATTTATTGAGGAAGTCGAAAGGGTTCGACATGCATGTTCAGATCTGAGTCGGTTACCTGAGGTGTTGTTCAGCGGTTGATCAGATCAAGGGTTCGTCGGCGTCTGGAAGGTCAGATGGGATGTGAGCAGGTTCTGGTTTGAGTCGGGTTCAGAGGGTTCATCGGTTCGGCTGATCTGCGGTTATCGTTGGTCTAAGGTTTGAGAAGAGAAGGTTATCTTCAAGGTGGAGAAGTTTCAGGGACTTTCGTCGGTCGAGGTGACCGGAAAGTTAGAGAGAAGGCAGAGCGTTTAGAGAGAGAAGGGAGAAGACATTTCGGCAGAGCTTCGCTAGGGCTTTCGGGTTCTGTCGGAGAAATCGAGAGTTGTGTCGGCATTTATACAAGGTGGAGAATTGTGGGCTTTAGTGTACAAAGGCCGATCCAACATTATTGGGCTTCGCAACTTCTGGCCCATCCACCCGCATTTTAGTTAAACGTCGTTGTTACGTACTTCGGATATAAGAGGTGTCTTCGTCTTCGTCTTCTCTATGAGTGTCGTCTGTTAGAGCTGAGAAAACAGAGTGATAAGGTCATCTTCTCTGGTGAATTCTCCGGCGAGGGCTGAAGCGGCAGAGGTGCTCTCCGGTGACTCGGTGTTCGAGTGTGATTCACTTTGAGATCCGATCGCATCCTGAAACATCAAGAATCGGAGTTAGTGAATGATAGATTCTTGTACAAGCTTATATTGTATTCTGTGATATAAAGCTTAGTGGATTGGGAGCAAGAGTCTCCCCCCAGATGTAGCGTAAGCGAACTGGGTAACCAAACTCTCATTGCGTTTCTTTCGATTGCTTAGTAAACAAGAAACAAGTCGAATCGGTAGAAAATATTATCGAGATCAAAACCTAACATCTACGCTCTGGTGATCTCAACACTAGATATTTTCATAATAGTGTGAAGGGGAGGCAAGTGCAGAACATACTTTTATGTTGCTTGATGAGCATGGAGTGGAACACTTTTCAGAAGGGTCTAAAGGAAGTATTGCAGTAGAATACTTTCGAGATTTGTTCATGAGTTCAAACCCATATGATCTTGAGTCCCTTTTCCATGCCTTTGAGAGGAGGATCACCAACGATATGATTGCAGCCCTAACAGCTCATGTTACTGATGGAGAGGTTAAGCATGCAGCATTAAATATTAAAGGGAGTAGTGCTCCGGGTGAAGATGGTTTAACTGGAGTTTTCTGTCAAAAGTGTTGGCACATTGTTAGCCCGTCGGTAATAAATGAAGTTACGAGTTTCTTTGATACTGCATATAGCCAGAAGGATGGAATATACCCACACTAGTCTTATTGCCAAGGTGTTAAGTCCAACGAAGATGCAAGACTTGAGGCCAATCAGTCTTTGTACAGTGCAATAAAAAATTATCTCCAAAATTTTATGTGACTGGCTAAAACAGTTTCTTGCGGAGATCATCTCAGACTTACAAGGGCTTTCGTCTCTGGTCGTTTGATTTTGGATAATATCATCATTTCGCATGAGATGGTCCATGGTTTTAGGACCAAGGATAGAGTTGCGAAGAACTTTATGGCTGTCAAGACGGATATGTCCAAAGCTTATGATAGAGTTGAGTGGTTCTTTATCGAGGCGTTATTGGAGAAAATGGGGTTTGATAGAAAGCTGGTGCTCTGGGTTATGGATTGTGTCACAACGGTCTCATTTTCAGTCTTGTTGAATGGGCCAACACACGTTTCATTAAGCCAGAGAGAGGGCTTCGGCAAGGCGATCTGCTTTCGCCGTTCTTATTTATTTTATGTGCTGAAGCACATGTTAACTGCCTTAACAACTCTGAGCGGGAGGGTCGTCTCAGTGGAATTAAGCTAGCGGTTTCTGATCCATTTGTTCACCACCTACTATTTGCATATGATTGTCTACTCATGTGCAAAGCCACTAGCTCTGAGACTGAGGAACTAAATCGATGTCTTAAGCTCTATGGTGAGGCTTCTGGTCAGGTGATCAACCAAGCTAAATCATCTATTATCTTTGGTTTCTAAGGTTATCTTGCCGGCCAGAGTGAATGTTAAGAGAACCCTGCAAATTGATAAAGAAGGTGGTGAAGGGTCCTACCTTGGTCTTCCAGAGTGCTTTAGCGGACCCAAGCGGAAGTTGTTGAGCTTTCTACATGAGAAATTGTAGGGGTGTCTGAAAGGGTGGTTTGCAAAGGCGCTATCTTATGGTGATTGGTGGCAAGGATATTCTGCTCAGGTCAGTGGCACTAGCGTTGCCTATTTACGCTATGTCCTGTTTTAAACTACTAAAGGATGTGTGTGAAAAACTTACAAGTGCTATGGTGAAGTTTTAGTGGAACAGTAGTGGTGAGAACCGCAGGAAAACTTCATGGGTGGCATGACAGAAGATGTGTAAACCGAAGGAGCAAGGAGGCATGGGGTTCCATGATATTGGGACGTTTAATCAGGCGTTACATGGAAAGAAGGCCTGGCACATGTGGAGTAACCGGATTCTCTAATCGCACAAGTTTTGAAACATCGATACTTTAATCGATCTACCTTCTGGACTGTGGTATTGGCTCACGACCCTCTTATGCCTGGCGTAGCATGCTCTGGGGCTGGGACCTGCTAAAGCAGGGTCTTGTCCATTCCATTGATAATGGGGAAAGCACTAAAGTGTGGACCTGCTTGGATAATTGATAAGGTTCCTCGATCTCCAATGTACCGACATGACTCGATTGTTGATTTGACCCGTGATGTTTCAAACCTCATTGATACGCAGTCGGGTCGCTGGGATACATTGAGAGTTCGCCAATGTATTGCAGATTTTGATGTACCTATTTTCTTGATAACACGTCTAGATGTGAGTAAAGAAGACCACCTCAAGTGGGGTTTCACTAAGGATGGCATTTACAATACCAAAAGTGGGTACAAGTTTCTAGATATGCTAATTCAGGAGAATGTTCCGTAGCACTATGGACTGGCTCCGGTTGAGAAAATTCTTTGGAGAAATCTGTGGAAAGCGAAAACATCCCCCAAAATTAAACACTTCATGTGGCGGGATCTGTCTGGAGCTTTGGCGGTTAAAGGACAGTTGCGCTCCAGAGGCGTTCAAGTTGATACTTCCTGCCCTCTATGTAGTAGAGATCAAGAAACTATTTGTCATGTGCTCTTTAACTGTGAGGTGGCAGTCCGAGTCTGGGATTTTGTATTTGTGCTTCGCCCTCCTTCTGGCTTTTCAAGAACGTCGGTGTTCCTCAACCTCCATCATCTCCTGAAATGCAGTAAGGATATACGCCCACCACCCAAGGTGCGTTTGCCTTTCCCATGGATCCTTTGGCACCTGTGGAAGGCTAGTAACACCTTCTGTTTTGAACAGATTTGTCCCTCATCTGACGTGATTCCTGCACGTGCTTTGGAGGAAGCTGAGATTTGGCTTAACCTCCACGGCGTGCTTCCTGTTTCGACGCCCTCAGAGATGGTTACACTGAGTCAGGAAGTCCGTTGGAGGAACCCTCCGATGTCTTGGGTCATATGTAATATTGGTGCTTCTTGGTTAGGACCACATTAGAACTCAGGAGCGGCTTGGCTTCTATGTGATCATGCTGGGAACTGCATTGCTCACAGCCGCTTCTTATTCTAGGGTGGTGTCGTCGTTGGAAAGTGATTTGCTAGGGCTATGGTGGGCTGTTGACTAGCTGGGACACATCCGTATCTCTAGTGTCATCTTTGAATCCTCTTCAGTCGCAACGCGCGAGGTGATGTTGTATCCAGGACGGTTTCTGAGTGTAGAACCTCTGGTGAGGCAAATTCTATCAAGGCTGGATACTCTTCAGAACTGGTCTCTGGAGTACACTTCCCTGGTCCGTAATAATTCAGCTCTGTGTATTGCTGATAGTGTCACAAGGGATAGCTCCGTGTTGGCTTAAAGATCATCTCATCGGGGAGGCTCTCAATTTTTAGGCCGTTTCATCCAGCTTAGAGTTAGTGGAGACTTGTGCATTGACCTCTTTTGGTCTCTGTTCCCTATACTCTGTTTTCAATGTTCTGTTTTCTTTTCTGGCTTTTTAAAGCTTGTCATTTATGGTGCTTACTGGTGCTTGTACTCTCATACTTTTTCTGGTTGGTTCTTGTGTTCATCGTTATGATGATACATGGAACGTACCTCTTCATCAATATATTCAAGTGTTAAGAAAAAAAAGTAAACCAGTCAGCAACCCAAATTCTCCAGTTACGATCTATCTTATTCCTCTATGCAGTTGCGTTGGCTTAGACGAGATTCTTTTTTTGAACTGGCTTAGACGAGATAAGGCAGCATATTCCTTCATCAGAATCTGTTAAAGCTAAGAAGGTTCGACAAGGAGTGGATATATGGTGGATCCGAGTTGTTGGAGATTTGACCAGTGCAAAGAGACTTCACGGACAAAAAAAAGAAAGAAAAGAGGAGCAAGTTCTAAGAAAGAAACCAGTAGTAGATATGGTGCAATAGGGACAAAGAGGCTTTGATAAAAGGTAAAAGCAATTCTATTAATTTACCCGAGGTTCTTAAGACGGGGTTCTTATCGGAAGTTAAGAAACTATTTCTTAACTTTTAACTAAAAATGTTAAGAATCGGTTCTTAAATACCTTATTTAAGAACTGGTTCTTAGCGTTTGTAGTTAAAAGCTAAGAAACGGTTTCTTAATTTCCGCTAAGAACCACGTCTTAAGAACCTATGGTTAATTATGGTCTAATGATCTGGATTATTTTGAAATTTTTACCGTGAATTGAGTACATTAAAATACTTTTTTCTTTGATGTTTCAGATACTAAGTAGGATGATAAACTTCAGTGTTGAAAAGATGCATAATTGCTCTTCTGGAAACATTGATCAAATTAAGACAAAATTTAGAGAGATATATTTAGCTACATGTCTGTATCAATTTTTAGTTTCTCGAGAAATTGGTCTTTAGTCTCTAGAATACAGTGAAACCTCTATAAGGAATACACTAAAATTTTATTTTTTTATTAATTTAGAGAGATATTAATTTATTGATATACTAATTGAACCAAAAACTCAATTTAGAACTAAAATTATATTATTTTATAGAGATATTTAGTGTATATTAATTTATCGAATATTAATTTATAGAGATTCTATTGTACATATCACTCTTGAGCGAAGGAACAATAGGCAACTAAACAATCAAATTAGTCAATGTAGAATTGGCCTAGTGGTAAAGTGGTTTCGACTGTAGCCATTCGGGTTCAATGCACCCTCGAAGAAACTATTTACAATTTTTAATGTTTGGGTTCCTGACAAAGAGTTGAAACCACATTTTACCCAAAAAAAACTTTCTTAGAAAAAAAATTTAAGAATGGTTGCAAAATCTGAAATTGGAAAAATCATGCATCATGCTTCACTTCGTTTTTCTTCTGTACATGTTATTCAAATTATTAGGGGTGGGCGCAAGGCGAGTACTTGCTATTTTGCATGTACTCGCGACTTGACTTGCCTTGTACGAATAATAAAATTTTCGACTTGTACTTGACTTGTTTAAAACGAGTACTTACTATTCCGAGTACTTGATGAAAAATAAACGACTTGCAAGTTACTTGCCTTGCTCTATTACTTACTATTTACGAGTACTTGTGCACTATTTACGAGCTTTTTAAGAATATTTAAGAACTCCTAACTAAATAATATTCTGTTAGAAATAGACATGAAAATTTGTTTTGTTTATTTTACTTAAAGTAACATGTAAATTACTTTAAATAGAATATTTGTTCATATTATAAAAAAGATAAATTAAAAAATGTATATTATGGTATATAAACATTGTATAATGATCACGATAACAAGAATATCTTCTCTNGAATATTTAAGAACTCCTAACTAAATAATATTCTGTTAGAAATAGACATGAAAATTTGTTTTGTTTATTTTACTTAAAGTAACATGTAAATTACTTTAAATAGAATATTTGTTCATATTATAAAAAAGATAAATTAAAAAATGTATATTATGGTATATAAACATTGTATAATGATCACGATAACAAGAATATCTTCTCTAGATAAGTAACAAGTAATAACAAATCATATTACTAAATTTTTAATATTTGTTGCTGTGTAATACTTAACTAGATAACGACAAGTATTCAAAGATCAAGATTGGATACAAAATAAGTAACAAATATAAGAAGAATAGTGTGTATTTATGTCTAGTCCTAAATGCAAGTAAAAGAAAAGACAAATATGAAAAAACTAATTAATAGATTATGTAACAAATAGCAAGTAATGGAACAAGTAACGGGGCAGAACGAGTCAAATACAAAATATAATAATGATACTTGATACTTGACTTAATCTTACAAGTAATGAAAATTGTCGCCTTATTACTTGCCTTGACAACACCGAGTACTTGAATTTTTAAAGCGGGTACGAGTCAAATACCGAGTTTAAGGCGAGTAACGAGTAATGATGCCCAGCCCTACAAATTATGGCGCAACCATGCTTTCAAATTTTACCATTTTAATATAAAGACGTGTGCTCTTTAGTAATGTAGTGTGTGAGTTTATTATTAATGTTATATCTTATATATTAAAAGAGAAGTCATAACTTCACTGTGATATTTTAAAATGGACCATCTAATAGAATTTATAACATTACATTATTCAATCATTAATAATATTCATTAGATTCACTAATAACATTTACTAGAAATTTTTATTGGGTTAATAAAAATTAGATGATCCATTGGATTTATATATATTATAATAAAATACATGTTTAAATTAAACTTATATAATTTAATATTGTAATAGTTTAAGTTAATTATTTATATATTTTTGATGTTAACTTTAAAAATTATATAGTTTATTTTTAAAAATAACAAAATTCTCATTTTCTAACAATAATTAATGTATACTATATAATAATTAATCATCATTTTCGATATACACACCTTATATAATATATACCAATTTAGAAGTAAAAAAAAATATTTATATAAAAATAAATGAAAACAAATACCCGCGCGGTTGCGCGGGTTCGATCTACTCCCTCCGTTTCATTTTAATTGTCCTTCTACGTTTTTGCACACAAATTAAGGAAACATTAAATTTTACATATTTTCAAGAAAAAATACAATTACCTATACACCTAACCACTTTTAACCAATAGAAAAATAGAATGTCATATAAAACTAATAAATTTTGTTTAGAAACTCTAAAACGTCACTTATTTTGAAGAGAGAATTAGGCAAATGCCCAAAATGGAAGCCCATATTAGGCAAATACACATGAGTTGACATTAAAACAATTTTTCTTACAATTTGGTTGGTGTTGGACGAAAATGCGCTTCTGAATCCTATTGCCTATATCTGACACTCTCTCTCTAACAATTCTTCCTTTGTTTCTTTAAACCACACATATTTTTCACACATCTCTTTTTCATATTCATTTCTTTCTTTTTACACTATTTTTTCTTGATTTTTTTCTCATCTACAATTTTATATGTAAATGAATTTTAAGTTTACTCATTTTGATAGAGAAATGAAACTTCAAGAATATTTATTTATTAACATATAATACCTAACACATGTATTAACATCTACAAAATTTATTAACAACTTATAACATCTATGTTAACACTTGTAATACATGTCTTTGTTAACAGCTAACACATCAGTTAACATTTACAAAATTTATTAACAGTTAATGCCTTTGTTAATACATTTGGTACTGTATTTGTTAACAATTAACACTTTTGTTGACATCTACATTATTTGTTAACAGCTAATATAAGTGTTAACATCTCGACGATTTTGAAAAAACTTCAATGCTGATTTTTTCAGAATGTGATGTCATTAAAATAATTTAGATTCATAAGAAAAGTGTAAGATAGTAATAAGTTTTATTCGCAATAATAAATTTTTACACAAAAAAAGAAGAAGATATTAATATGATAAGAGAGTTTAAGAATGAGAAAGAAGCGGAATCGAAGGAAAGAGAAAGAGAGGTTGTCAATTCTATGGGAAAGAGAGTGTCAGGAGAAAAAGAGTGTAAGAATGTCAGGAGAGAAAGTCACATGCATGTAAAAGAAAAGGCAATTTCGTCATACAAAATGGATAAGTCCCATTATTGGCAAATCACTAATATAGACTCCATTTGGGGTGTATCAATAAGTTATCTCTATTTTAAAACGAAATTTTTCTTCCAGAATGACAATTAATTCGAAACGGATGGAGTAGTATATATTTAAAAGGCATAGCAGCATACACTAAATAATAAATATCACTATTCTCAAACTAAAGAGTTTGTAACTCCGAGAACTTATTAATTTTCCATCTTTAATTTGTACTGTTATTTGCCTTTTGATTTGCTTTCATGAAATGATGATTCTCTGCTACATGTTGTTTTTACTGTTTTAATTGGATTTTTTTGAAAAGGAATTTTTTAAACACGCAAGCATGCAATTAGGTGCTAGCTTTGCTCTCCATAGAGTGGATTGCCTTAGGTGCTGGTTGCTTCTTCTTCTTGTTCTCCAACGCCAAATCAGCCATGCGGAGGGATTGCTTGTGCACAGTACTGAGTCATATAGCACATTAAAATATTAGCGAGCTACAAGAATCAACAGTATCAACCATCACCATACATACCTTGACAGAGGAGGAGGAGGCGTGGAGGTAGTAGCCTCAGACATCTTCTCATCCTGTTTTATATATATAGAGAGAGAGATTAGCGAATTAAACAACAACTGACTGACGAAATTAAAAGAATTACAAACCTCAGGTAAGCTTTTTGGCTCATCCGAACTTTCAATTTTAAGCTCCTCCTCCTTGGGCTTGACCTCCCTCTTCCATCTGCCTAAAGGACATTCACGGATGTCATATGGACGAAGTGGGAGAGAACCATGACCAAAAGAGTCAAAATTTAATAATCTCATTACTGCTTGCTCTCAAAAATATCGAAGCCGATTTTGGGGACGACGATGCAAACCCTAGCAATCTCAATATATAGGTAGGGATATAGCCTGATGGGCTTTTCACCTCCTCATTCGGCTCATACTCTCAATAATCCGGCGTTGAGAAACCTTTCTTTTTCGTTCGGGTCAATATTGAACCGGTTTTTATTTGCGCTTGGTTTGGTTCGGTTCAGTTTCGAATTCTGTATAAAAGAAAAAAGATAAAAAAACTAAGGGTGAGAGTGAGTGAATTCGTAAGTCATTACCATCGCGACGAGTTCTGAGTGTATGTGTATCAAACCAGATTTTCTTTTTCGTTTATTTTCTTCACACCAGTGATTTACTTGAGAATACAAACTTTACAAATTATCATAATGAATGTTTCTTTAGTTACTTGCATTGATTCTAGTATCTCAGCATTGGCATCTGGAGCCGCCGGCACAGGTTTGGATTCTTTAGATACTTGTTTCGACTCATTCGATCCTTACTGCCTTTCTTTCTGGTGTATAAGAGAGAATTAGGATTGGTCAGTGTTCATTAAGGCATAGACGAGCAATTATTTTATGATAACTAGTAGAATCTGGCTGTTACCGTCTTGCTTCCTCCTCTCGAAGCTTCACATCAGTTTCCTGTGTGAAGGCTTTGTCGTCTTGTTTGGTTTGGTACTTTGGTAAAGGCTTTGTCGTAAAGAACTTGAAAAGACCAAAAGTGTGAGACAAGTTAACGTCATTGATTTACTGTGTTTCAAACCTTTTTTTATATCGCTTTGATTCTTTGAACGGCATGAGCAGAGGCGTGCCTACCATGTATTGAAAAAGACTTTTGCCCCAGGCCCCCAGATAAATATACAATTTTTGGAGCCTCAAAATTTAGAAAGATCATTGTAGTGTAGTGGTAGAGTGAAGTTGGTGTGTGTCCAAGGGCCCCAAGTTCAAAGCTACTTCTATACAGATTTTTCTTTTTAAATTTTGCCTTAGGCCTCATATAATCTAAGCACGCCACTGGGCATGAGCTGTGGTTCCACGGGCAAAGCTGAAGAAGGAAGACTCTTTAACGTCTCGGCTACACATCGCTTGTAAGGATTCCGAGGTTTAAAGATGGTGGCAATCTGAAAGTTTCGATCTCTTCCAATACTCTTCAGAAGGTACTGATCATCCACAGAGTTTGAAGATCTTGTGTAGTTGTTCTACCTCAGGCATGATAGGCTTCCCTTTAAAAAGTTCAGCTAAACCAAGCAGTAACGCCATAGTCCGTTGAACCAAGCAGGAGTTCAGGTGGACGGTACCACGAAATTACAACACGGCTAGTGAGAGGCTGCTTCTTCTGGTGCCTGGTGGTCTCCGTAAAAGTTGGCAAGACCAAAATCTCCATTTTTTTGGAATTGTTGTTATGGTCATGGAGTAGATTAGACCCCTTTATGTCACAAATGCAATGCACCTCGGCTATGACAATGTTTCATATAGCATTTAATCTGCACCAAACACAACATTTTACGTGAGAACCAAACAAATAGGCCTGTTGGTTCGAGTAGTTCGGTTCAGCCAAAATTTCAACGAATTCAACCAAAAAGAGATTGGTTCGGAGGTATTCAGGTAGTTCAGTTTTTTTAAAATAACTAACTTATGTTTTTTTATTTCCATTAAATTTCAGTTATAAATTTGGTTAAAATGCGTTACATGTAGCAAGCTTTGTTGATTAAATACCACTAGTAATTAGCAAGCTTTGTTGATTGAATACCACTAGTAATTAGCAAGCTTTGTTGATTTAAATACCACTAGCTAGTAAGTATAAAATATTAACTAGCTTTGTCATCATGTGTGAGTGCAACATAAAGTAAATATACACCTCAAATTTTTCGAGAAACGTGATTTGATTGGAAGATGAGCACACAGATGGGAGCCTTTCAAGTTTAATCTATATTACTGAACTAGATAGGATCCGTACGTTGCACGAATTTTATTTGATACTTTAATATTTATAAAATATAATTCATGTTATACTTTGAAGATTTTTTTTTGCATATGTTGTGTGAGATTTTTTCCCATAAAATTCCGATTAGTATTTGTATTTTAATCAACGCAGATTTTATTTAATGTTTTAATTTTACAAAAAAAAAGATAAAATAATGAATTATTTTATATTTTAGGATTATTTTTATATGTTGTGTGAGATATTTCAGAATTTAAAATTTGTTTACCCATATATGCTAATATTTGTATTTTAATAATCATAGCATATAAGTGAATTGTTTTTAACTTTATATTTAAGGTCAGAGAAAATACTCATATCTAAAAATTTAAATCAAGTCAATATAAATTAAGAATTAGAGTGAAATAAAACAAAATTGAAAGTTAAATAAGGTCAATCAAGTTAATGACAATATCATACACATATCATACACTTGTTATGTACCAGTTCAATGTTTGTTTTATTTGATGTTAAATATGTTATTCTTATTATTTAAATATATTCTGACGTTTATTGGTCATTTTAGTGAAATTTTTATTGTCGCTATAAGGATTTTTTTAAACTTTTTATACATTTGTGACCATCAATATTTTTAGGTTACATGATTTTGAATTTTTATTTATATAACCATAGAAATAACTTTGATCATCATTTTTATCATAATTAGTGATAATAAAACCAGCAATACATGTATCATATAGCCACAAAAATTTATGTGCATGTTGAAGATTCTGTTTAACGATTGTGTGAATAACAGTTTATAATAAAATAATTTCTTAACCATAGTTTTTATGAAGACAAAATTTATAATTTTGCGAGGAAAAATCCTAAAACAAATAAATTAATTATTTTATTATATATTGTAATAAGGTTAAAGAAGACGATCTTAGAGATCATTAAGAATTTCTTCTAATTTCACTTGAACTATATGAAAATTAGAAGAACTTCTTAATTACCTCTAATATCATATATCATTTGGAATTTTTATATAACTTTATAAATTTATTTTCATCCCTTAAATATTACACCCTAAATACTAAACCATAAATTCTGATGTTATACGCTTTTTATGTAGTATTAAAAATAGTATTTAAGTTATAGCATTTCAAAAAATTTCTTTAGTTTTTTCCAGTTTCGAATTTTTAATTTTTCTTATGTGTACTTAATTTATAGTTATTTTCGAATTACTTGTTTCTCATTTCCAACTAACAATAAGAAATTTTTGTTAAAATAGTATGTTATTAAATAATTTACTGAATTCATTTTAATGATATATTTTTTTCTTAATAACATTTTAATAAAATGAATAAGATGACGATAAAAATTGATTTAATTTTGTATAAATACATATAAAGATCATTTAGGGTGATAATAATAAGAATCTATTTTTATGACTAAACACAAAAATATCAAACATGTGTTTGCTTTTTGCAGACCAAACACATACAAAAACCAATTAAAGACTAATCACGACAAACTCCTATTTTTATTTCTTTATTAATTAAATTGTTTTAGTATCATGTTTATCATCAAAATCTTTATGTTTTAAATTACTCTTAAATAGTTTTTTTTTAAAAAAAAAAAATCGTTTTCTTATGATTTTTAGAAAGAAAACATTATATTCTATAAATTCTTTTATTTATAATTAAAAATAATAATATCAAATACTATTTTACATTTTTTTTAAAAAAAATTATAAAATAAATATTACTATCATACAATCATCTGCAGTTATCTTCTATTTAGAATTTCATAAAATTTGATTACTATCAAATAATTATTTAATACTATTAAATGATTTTAAAATTACTATTTTACAATTCGTATCACTGCTATTCTTACAGTTAGTTTTCTTTAGTTAAATAATTTAATAGTCAGGCATAAGCACAATGGTACATAAAGATAACAAATTGACATTGATATTAACTTACCTACAACAGCATAAATAATTTTATAGTATCGATAAAAATAACACACATATGCATACTAGACATATTAACTTACATACAATATCAAAATACTACATACAAACACCTAAGTATAACTATTGCAATAACAAACATATGACAACATGAAAAATATGACAACAATAAAAATCATCACCAGTTTAAGCATAAAAGAACATATAAAAAATATTTGAAATAGTTATTTCAAAAATATTATTTTTTAGCATTTTAAAAAAATGAAAACTACTATTAAAGATTCTTTTATAATTTTATTATGTCCAAGATTTTAGAAGATGATAATTACTATCAAATATGTTTTCCAACGACCATTTCTTCAGGATTTTGCAAAAAACAATTCATTAAAATGCTTTAAAAGAAAATGGTTTAGAAACATTACTATTGTAAATAATTTCTAAAAATTGTAAAAGTTGCTTTCATTATCTTAGTATATATATTTTGTTAATAAAGATTAATTTTAACATATACAAAAATTTTACAACTGAAAATTACTATCAAATAATCTTTTACAGTAATTTTTTCTTTACGCTTTTAGAAAAATCAATTAGTAATTATAACTTATTTTACAGATATTTTTTTAGGGATTTATGAAAAGTAAAACTACAATTAAACACTTTTTATTTTATTTTTTACTTTTAAAAAATATTTAAAATTAATATGTTAAAAAAATCCCTTTTATTATTTTAATTTTTTTTGTTTAGGATTTGTGAAAATAAAAATTACAATTAAAAACTTTTTAACTTCTTTTGTCTTTTACTTTTAAAAAATTTTAAAATTAATATCTTCAAAAAAAAATTACTATCTTAGTATATATATTAAAAATCATCATCAGTTTAAGAAAAAAAAAACATAAATAATATTTGAAATAATTATTTTACAAATATATTTTTTTAGGATTTGAAAAATGGAAACCGACTATAAAACATTCTTTCATAATTTTCTTATGTTCAAGATTTTAGAAACGGATAATTACTATAAAAGAATTTTTTTTTTTTTAATTACCTTTTCTTCAAGATTTTGAAAAAAGAAAATTAAAATCAAAGAAATTATTTTGCAAATTTATTTTTGTTCAAAACTTTTAAAAGAACATGGTTTAGAAAAAATGCTATTAATTTGTTTTTAAAATTTAGTAGTAAAAATCAATTTCATCATCTTTGTATATATATTTTGTTGATCATGATATATTTTAACATATATAAAATTTTGAAAAGGGAAATTACTATCCAATAATTGTTTTTTAGGATTTTAGAAAACATAAACTGGTAATAAATAAATTATTTTACGAATATATTTCTTGTTTAGTGTTTGTAAAAAAAACTACAATTAAACACTCTTTAATGTTTTTTCACTTTTAAAACATATTTATAATTATTATTTTTAAAATTCGTTTTTATGACTTTATATATTTTACTTTAGGATTTGTAAAAGGAAAACTACAATTGAAATCGCTTAACTTTTTTTTTAATTTAAAACAATTTTTAAAATTAATATCTTAAAAAATATTTTTTATTATCGTAGTATATATATTTGTAATCATAAGATATTTTAATACATGTGATAATATTAAAATAAAAATTATTATCAAATATTGTTTTTGTAAATGTCTTTTATTTAGGATTTAAAAATGGAAAACTACTATTACATAATATTTCTCAATTATTTTTTTAACAAAATTCGTTTTTGTCATTATCTTAATCATTGTTTAGATATATTAATAATGATATAATTTAATACATGTCACAATCTTAAATATATAATTGTCATTTGTCACAATCTTGTTAATTAGTAATTTTCAAGAACCAAACTTTATATAATAAGATCTTTTCTTTGTTTTATTTTAGTTGTTTTTTTAGATTTTATATATAGATTAAAAAAACATTGAATTTCACATATTTTAAAAATAAAAGAATTACTATCTATAAACATAACTATATTTCAACAAATACAAAACATAATAAATCATTTTTAAGTGTAACGGTTAAACATAAACATTGCCAGCATAGCTTCGAACACCCATTAAGAAGTGTAACGGTTAAGTGGTACAATCACATGCCTGCCTTCGAAGCCTGGTTACATGTGTTAAGTACATTAATATGCCAAAAGCTTTAAATCTCTCATACTTTCAACGCAGAGAAATAACGTAAACAAACATTTTTGAAGTATGAAAATGCACGAAACAAAAGTCTTTCGTCAAGTTGGGCCAAAATCTAATCTTAGCAAAATAATGAAATAGAAAATAGAAAACGGTTTTTCAAATCATTAGATTACTACAGACAAAAATAAACTGACACTATAACAAAACTTAATATACTTTAGACGATGGAAGGAGGGCTATGACAATCTTGACGGTGGGAAAGAAATGCAACG
Source organism: Eruca vesicaria subsp. sativa (assembly GCA_932364175.1). Lineage (NCBI taxonomy): Eukaryota > Viridiplantae > Streptophyta > Magnoliopsida > Brassicales > Brassicaceae > Eruca > Eruca vesicaria. The sequence goes on from CAKOAT010208488.1 coordinate 89,843, forward strand.
GTGGTGGCCCGAAGAAATGAAGGTGCTTACTTGCAAATCTGGTGAAAGTAAACATCATCGGTCGTGATGTATAAAGTAAACTTTTAGATTTTCTTTTAATCTAATCAAGTATTCCATGCATGAAAACGAACTACATGTCATCTTGCACCCATGAAATGACATGTTGTGTTTTGTATGTCGAGAGATGGTTGAACCTAGGTAGCATTGAATATGTCCAGGTCACCAGAAAAAGTCCGTCGCTAACATAGATAAATGTTTTTCTTTAAACAAACACATACATATGATTACTAATATTTTTTTAATGAATTAATAGTATAACACATAATATATCTTCTAACCGTTAAAAAATTTATATCAGTAAAATTAAGATCTACAACTTTATGAATGTGTTCATTGTGTTTTTATTAATGAGAAAGTAATAATATAATTTGTTGTTCAAAAAATAAACAAAAACTATGTCAAAAAGTAATACCATCATCATCGGAAATTAGAAGCGACCTAAAGAACTATTGAAAACACAGAAAAATTTAGATAATATGCAAAGAGAAATTATGCATATACTATTTATTTAAAATAATTTATAATAAATATATAAGCGTTAATGGTACTTAGATTCATAAATAAAAGCTTATTTACATAGGTTTGAGTTTCAAATTAATGATTGCTTTGGATTGGACAAAATTGGATATTATAATTGTTTTGACTTAATTAGGCCAAATATGATATCATCACTGAAGACTAAGGAAGTAATTGTTAGGAATATACAGGTCATAAATCGTATGTTTTTCTTTCCAATTCTATGCATGCCACTCCTAATATATGCGGTCCAACATAGAATACAATCGAACCGGTCTAAATTGCCGTAGTCACCCACCATTTCATGTTAACTCAGTCAATTAGTCCTCTAAGCAGCTGATATTTTTAAACAGAGTGTTTTACAATGAAAATAATAATTTCAAACAATAGAGAAATAAGTCAAAAGAAACTAAACAAAATATCCAATTCAAAGAACCAAACTAAATAAGTTCCTAAATTATAATAAACCGTGGAAGCACCGTGGTTTAATGGTCAAGATTTAAAGATCCAAGTTTCGGGTTAGAATCCCAGACAAAGTAATTTTTAAGTTTAAATTCATAGATGAGGTGAATTATGCAAAAGTTTGGAAGAAATTCTTACAAGACATGTTCACCAATGCGTAGGGAGTACGTGAATTCTCATAAAATATGTATAATTGTCCTCTGTAATATCGTCTATGTAATGTTTCTCATATTTTGCAATAGCATAATTAACCTGACAAAAATAATATTATAACAAACTCGAAATAAAGATGGTAAAATATTTAAATGCTTTCAAAAAAATTATTCACTGAATCAGAATTGAAATATTTCAAATATTCAAAAATAAGTAACCTATAATAATAATTAATTTAGATCTAATATAAAAAAATTTTGAAAAATACCTGAAATTGTCAAGAATACCAAATAATATTTAAAATAGCCAAAAGTAAATATTCGAAATAGTAAAATAAACTTTTAAACACCAAAATATCTAATGTTTTCCATTTAACTACTCGGTCGAACTAAATCTCATGAAAGTATCTAACAATATGTTAGTCCAACATATATGTATATTACTTTTATATTAGGATTTCGATGATTTAAAAATCTCTTTTGATTTTCAATCTACATGATTTAAATGGATATCCAGATCTACAAAAATCTGAACCGAATCTAAATTTTAAAATTTTCCAAATAAAATTTCACCCTCTTTATCTAGAAACCCAAAACATGAATAAATAAGAACAGAAATTCAACGGTTATTGAGTGCCCCCTTTCATTAAACACTTAAACATATAAGAAAAATAAATCACATTGTTTAACTGCTCTAAAAATAAAAAGCAGCATCATACTAATCTTTTTGTCACGACTATGAAAATATTTTTAACAACAATATAATTCTAAACACCTAACTGTAAACCGTATAATTTTTTTATAAAATATAAAATAAATTATAAAAAAATATAAGATAATTGTAAACAATTATAAAAAATAGTGTGGAAAACATAACTTCAAACTCTAATATTGTGGTTAGTCAATCATAATCTGTTACCAACATCACCTAACTACAACCCAAAACTATTCACACAAATTTTATACATAAACCCCACAACTTAATCTTTCTTAACCCAATTATTATAATTAACACACCAAATATATGATCAAATTGTTGTAATACTCCACAAAACCTTGAATCTTACTCAAGTACATTTATTCTCGAGATTAGATAAACCTTACAAAACAAAACATTAGGAAATAAATACGGATGCAAGCATGCATTAGGTGCTAGCTTTGCTATCCATAGCGTGGATTGACTGACGTGCTGGTTGCTTCTTCTTTTTTCTTCATCTCAATGCGCATCTTCTTTTCTAATGTTTTGGGGGATAAGTGCCCTCCAAAAATCAAGGTATGTCCGCCATTGCTTGTATCCATCAATTATTAAGAATCAAATAATGGATAAAAAATGTTTTGGTCACAAATATTCATCTCAAAATGTATAAAACAGATTATTTGGAAATATTTAGTCAAGTCCGGTAAAAATATAACTACATGATATTAGAAAAAAAAAATAGAAAAAAACTGGTATTATAAAACAAAAACAGAAAAAAGTAAAAAAATAATAATAATAATACATAATTTGGCAACGATCGATTGTACCAATGTATGAGCTCATACTTGTCGATCAATTGTATTTGATTAACTTAACTGATTATACAACTTTTTCTTAGGATATTGTTGAAAAGACATAACAGTACAACTTTCCTTCTCATCAAGGTTTTCTTTTGGATTATTAGTTTGGAAATAAACATGTTAACAAAAATCCATTCGGGGGCAAAGAACCATAATCTAATCTAATATTTCATTGACCCTCAACTCATAGAAATATTCTAATCTAAATTTCATTTGGTGGCGATTAGGAAGATGCAGTTTGACACAATCAGAAGAACATTTGTTTCTCACTTGTGGAGTATGTGGCTCTTCAAACGATCTTTTAAATATCTCTGAATCTCATCATATGCTTTATTTCCTAGCACATCAGTATAACAAAGATCTTCAATGAAATATCATGCATAAAGAAATTAACAAACTTTTTTAGTCTTCTCAATAATATATAACTACAAAGCAAAGAATGACTCATGCAAAAATGTCTTTGATTATCTGAGATATATAATACTAATGAAGATTTTCATATCAGCGAAGAAATATCTTTCAGGTTTTCCAATGTCTCTTTCTCGCCATAAGACCCTCCATACAACATTGGGAACATCATGTTTTCAGATTGTTCTTTAGTATCAATGCGCTCAGATTTATTGTGATAAACTATTTGATACTCATCAATACAAGCTCCGTAATTTTCCATTGGTTCTCATCGAAATGCAAAATGCAAATCTCAGATCAAATTAAATATGGGTGATATTGCAAAGAGAATAAACATGTCATGCATATACCTTAAAAATCAAAATTCTTAAAAGAAAAACTCAAAATGCTGGCAATAATTTGGATAAGAAGAAGTTTTCTCTACAACCTTTAAATTTCAACATATTCTAGCAGGTTGACAATGAGTTGAAAACACTAGCTTGCTTTCCTTGTATACAAAAGTGTTATAAGATTATATCATATATATGAATATATTAAAAATGCAGCATTATTGAAAAAGGCACACCTCAAACATGATATAGCTTAACTCATCCATTAGAAGTTTTGTAAAGATGTCTTTCATTAGTCGTTTCTTGATGCTATATTCCAATCACTCAGATTTATGCAGAAGAATGCACAAACACTGCACAAGTTGCACCATCTTCATCACAATGGTGCCACATCTTTATCATTGACTTATCCATAGTGCATATACGATGATCAATCGTCATAATGGATATCTTATCTTAGTTTGGATGTTGAAGGTTGTAGGTATGAACCTCTTTAATTTGATATATTGATAGACATAATTAATCATTTCATACTTCTGTCAAATCAGTAGTTATCATTAGGTCTTGAAAAAATATTTCAAACATAAAATACAGATATAGAAAATAAGGCATGTGATTATATTACCTTTTCCAATCCCAAGTTAGTGAGATACAATGAAAAACTAAATAAACGGCCTTCTGATCTGTAATTGCCTAAATAACCCTCAAGAGAAACTTCTATATCAGCTACCCAAATTATTCTCTTTGAAGAATCCATACAAGCTTTCTTTACTTTCTGAAAAAATAGTCAACATGATTTAATATGTAAGGCTAGCTAAACCGATGCAATGAACATCAAGAGATAAGACAAAAGATAGACATATTACTCACTGTGACTTAAAAGCTCGATTAGATAGACTTCTGGCATTTCCAAATAATTGTTTTCTGGGTAAGGAGGAAGCATCCAAACCAGCAGAAGAACAGTCATGCCTTCGACACTTTTTATAACATGCAATTTATTTGCATCCCATATGGGCTTTGGTGGGTTAATTGCAGGCATACGTTTTGGTTTATCATTAAACACCATCAAAGTACTTCCTTACCCAACTTTCAAGGTCATCGAGAGTATCTGCAAGATTAATAACATTATAATCAAATTAAAACAATTTTGAAATGCAAAACCAATGTAAAGTGAGCATTTACAAACCTGAATCAATGAATTTGATCTCTCCAGAGTCATGTCTCATGAGAGGTGCAATAAAAGACCGAGGGAACCTAATGAAAGAAAGACAATAAGGTATAAACAATAGGGAAACCAAAAAAAAATTGATCAAAAGCAGCAAATTGTTAGTAATTCCAGAATATATATTAAGTGAGTTTTGATAAATAGCTAATTTCATGTGAAAATATATACTATACGAAAAAATGGAGAAACTAAGAGGAAAAATAATGTATGATCAACAATTGTGGCTGCGTTTGACTCGCCTCCAAGTAGAGATTATTACCTAATCATGGGAGAGCATATGTTTTGCATAGAGTCACTGAAGAGATCAATGACTAATCATGGCCAATAAATAAATAAAACCTTGTAATAGTATTTAAATATATTTTTACCAATCAATAAAATTTGTAGGAGAAAAAAAAGATTTTTTAAGAAAAATATAACAAATATTAAAAAAAAAATAACTGAAAAATTATTTTTTAGTAGATTATTGTAGTTAATTACTACTCCATGATAATATCATTTTAAGCTCTTAAATAAATACTGCTAAAAAATTTAATGAGAAATAATTTAGTAAGTAAAATCACACTATGATTGAGTTTTGTAATACTACAAGATATTAATATATTTATAGAAATATATTAAAAATAAATTAAAAATTATTACAATAAGAAGTGTAGTTTTATTAATTCATTTAACTTATTTTCATATATTGTAATAGTTAATTTATTTTTTAATATTTTATTCTTATTATAAAAGAAATAATATATAAATCATTTTATCTATATAATCTATTTTCTACTACTAAGTTAGATTTATCCGATCATATAAAAGAATATTCCACACATTTCATTCAATAAATTCAAAAAATTTGGAACTCGGTTAATTTTTTTTTACAATTCTACGCTTAATTATTGTTTATCAATTGGAGCTTAAGCATTGAAACACGTAACAATTTCTCAATGAGAATAATTTTGAGATCAAGAAACCTTCAAATATTTATAATTAATGTTTTTAAGAAATTTTTGACGTCATTTTTCAAGTTTAGTGGTTCAATAAGGTTAATAAACACTGTAAAACCCATACCCTTATAAAAAAAGGAATGAAACTTTTCTTTCTCTCTTATCACAACAGCCTTGGCACAGAACACAAATGAAGGACAAAACAGAAGAAAAGTACAAAACACAAGCAATCAAAGTTTTGAGTATCTTCCTCTTTATGTAGTTTTTTTTTGTCTGAATAAATATCAATACAGCTCCTGACTTTTTCTTGATTAGATACAAACCATATCTTCTCTTGATCTTGAGAATCCACGGTTTTACAGGAAACAAAAAAACAAAAAAGACTTGAGAATCACATTGAGCAATGTCCCTTAAAACAGCCGTGGCTGTTGTTGTTGTGGATTTCCACTTCTCATCATAGCGCAGAACTCTTCATAGTTGATTCTACCATCCTGCATGAGGAGCAAAACAACATTATGGACTAAGGCTAGTTATCTTGAAAGAAGAAAAAGAAGAAGAGAGAGATGTTTAACTTACGTTATCAGAGTCAACATCTGAGAGAACCTCTTTGATTGTTGCATCATCTCCCATTCCATATTCCTTCAATGCCACTTCCAGCTCGTCTATTGTAATATATCTGCATCAATGCCAAAGAGGACTCACCATCTTTTTCTTATAAATACATCAACAAAAATAACTGAGAAGAAAGCAGTTCACTTACCCGCTGCCATCTTTGTCAAAATGCTGGAAAGCTTTGTAAAGATTGTCATCACTTTCAAGCCTGTGTCTATGCATTGTTGCAGTAATAAACTCAATGTAGTCTATTGACCCATTCCCATCAACATCAGCCTAAATTGTACAGTATGAGTTTAATTTTTATTTACTTTTCTATAAAAGTGGATGCAAAGGACAAAACTTACAGCATCCATGAGCTGTTTCACTTCTGTTTCTGTGAGTTTAGATCCCAATTTGGCTAAACCTTCTTTCAGTTCTTCATATGTGATTGTCCCACTGTTGTCTGTGTCTATGTTCGCAAACATTGCCTTCAATCCTTGAATCTCTTCTGTGTTAATATTCTCCGCAATGACCTGTTTACAATCTCACCATTAGCACAACGAGAAGGACAAGCAAAACACAGTCTTGAAAGTCACCTTTAAAGCAAGTTTCTTAAGCTTATTCATTGCTCTAAACTGCTTCATCCTTGAGAGAACAGCACTGTCAATAGGCTTGTCCGATGCTTCACCACCTTCTCTAAGCCATGGATGCTCTGCACAAACCAATTAACCAAAAGCCTCACTATCATATAAATGGAAACTGAAACTTCATAGTTCTGCAACAATGTTTCAAGATCCTATCATTCACAGCGCTATTACTTACCAAGAACATCAGCAGCAGAGATCCGCCTTTTCGGATCAGCAGTCAACATTCTACGCACCAAATCTTTGGCACTGTTGGAGATTGATGGCCATGGTTGGCTTTCAAAGTCGATATGACCTTCCAATATAGCATCAAATATCCCTTTCTCGGTTTCTACATATCCATAATTATCTGTCAGCTCCTCTATGCATCATATGAATCAAAAAAACAAAGTGCACTAGAGAGAAAAAAATAGCATTACCAGCCCAAAAAGGAGGTACACCACTGAGTAGAATGTACAATATGATTCCAGCACTCCATATATCAACTTCTTTCCCATATCTACGACGTAACACTTCAGGAGCTACATAGTATGCACTCCCAACAATATCTCTATACACTTTCCCTGTAGATAAATACAAACAATCAAATGATAAGCAGTAAGAAATATCAATAAACAAACAAAACAAAATATATGTTTTAATTTTACCCTCTTCAATGAAGACAGACAAGCCAAAATCAGTAGCCTTAATCAAAGCCTTATCATCTTTACTAGAAAGCAAGAAATTCTCAGGCTTCAAGTCTCTATGCAACACACCCATGAAATGACAAATCTTGACAACATTCACAATCTGTCTACACACAGAAGCAGCCGCTCTCTCACTATAATGCCCCTTTGCAATAATCCTATCAAACAACTCACCACCAGCACAAAGCTCCATCACCAGATTCACCGCCTTCTCATCCTCATAAGCCCCTTTAAACTCCACAATATTAGGCTGCCCACTCAAATGCTGCATGATCTGAATCTCTCTCCTCATATCATCCTTATCAGCTTTCGTCACCAGCTTCTTCTTGGAGATGGACTTGCAAGCGTACTTCTTCCCTGTGGAGTTCTCCGTGCAGAGATACGTGACACCGAACTGCCCTCTCCCTAGCTCCTTCCCCAGCGTGTAGAAGAGCTTCACGTCTTCGTAGGCGTTCTCTAGAATCGAGTTGTTGCTCTTTGACGCTTTGGGGCTTGGCGCTGACGCCGTTCTCCACGGCGGCGGTTGGTTGGTCCCGGAGGGTGGTTTCTCCGGCGTTTGGGTTCTCGTCTGTGGAGTATACGACGGCGGATCTTCAACTGATCTGGTCTGACCGTTTTGCTGAGGCTTCACTAATCCATAGTTCTTGGCGAAACAGTTGCCCATGATCTCCGGCGACGACCCAGAGAAGAAAGATCGCGACTTTGGCTGAGTTAGGTCAGATCACGACGACCCAGGAAGAAAAGATCGAAGCTTTGGGTAAGTTAGCTCAAATTGGGAGGACCCAGAGAGGAAAGATCAAAGCTTTTTAGAGGATGAGGAAGAAAGAGTTTTAAAAAGAGAGATTCTTTTTTTTTTTTTTTGAAGACGTGGAAGCATCACTTCAGCAACGCTTTTTTTTTAGATAATATTTACGTTAATTCATTCATCAAGCGAAATAATGTTCGCCAGATGGATTTGGATTTGATGATTATTTTAAAAATCAGAGAGTTGAATTATATTGGAGAATAAAACATGAGAAGCATGAATATATTGAAGAGCATAGTGGTGGTTGGTTTATCACTTTTATGTTGTTTGTAAAGAGAAGAGTTGAAAAGTAAAAGAGTCTATTATCGACACCGAGTCAAACCTCTTTCTTTAATTTGTTTTGTTTCGTTTTTTTTTCTTCTCATGTGGTATTAGTTTGAATTGTTCCTCTGCTGGTCGGATTAAGACAAATGTTATAAATGTTTTTTTCTTCTTAGATATTGTGTCTGAAAGGTATCTGTCTATGTTCAGCTTTGGGTGGATGACAAAGAAACAGAATTGATGTTTTGGATTTGGCAGTTTTTTCTTCCGGTGAGAACATTTGAAGACGTTTTGAAGCTCTTGTTGTTTTGTTTTTGTATGGTAGTGCAGTGTGTAACATCTTTGACTTGGTGTTTATTGCTGGTTTTATTTAATTTGACTGTTTCAAATACTGCAATTCTACAAAAAAAAAAAAAACTTGTATGTAGAAGAGATTAATGTTCAGAAAATCATGGAGATTTATTTTCACTTTTAATTTCTTAATATTGTTAAATTACCTTTGCAAAAACATACTCCCTCCGTTTCAAATTATATCCTCCGTTTCAAATTATATGTCATTCTAGAGTAAAATTTTCGTTTCAAAATAAGTGTCGTTTTATAATTTTAATGAAAAATTTATTGATGTTAAATGTTATTCTATTTTTTTATTGGTTGAAAAGTGGTTAGGTGTATAGGTAATTGTGTTTTTATTTTGAAAATATGTAAAATTAATTGTTTTCTTAATCTGTGTGCAAAACTCTAGAGTGACAATTAAATTGAAACGGAGGGAGTATTGTATAATTGGTTAAACCAATTAGTCGACTGGTTTATTAATTGAATAATGGATATGTGATGACCAAATCTACTTGGTTAAAAAAATATATATACTTGGCTATATATTTTAGGATATACTATATGACTTATAGATTTATCAAAACTATTAAAACTGAAGGGTCTTTTTTGAGGTGACCTTGAAAATTAAAGTATTTACAACAATATGCTATTAAAATATTTTAATAATAAACTTTTCAATTATTTATAACTAGGTGATTTTCCCGTGCTCATGCACGGATATGAATATTTATCAAGTAAATATATTGTAGTATATTCTAATTTATTAATTTACATAGATATTTACTTTTAATTATAAATTAATTTATAATTTATATGTATAACTTATATTAATAATATTAGATTATTTTAATTAGACATATTATTTAGTAGATGTTATATTTAATCGGTTAGGTTGCTTTTTTTTTGTCAATATTCGATTTGGTTACACTTGTGTATTTTAGATTGCATCTATTTTTCTGAATTCAACTATAATATTTTTCTTCTAAATATACTAAAACTTTAATTATTATTGTATTTAGATTGGTTATCGTCTTATATATGTAAATATATTTTAATAAGATTATGTATAACTTAATATATATTATGCTTATAATGAAATTTAAAATAAACTGAAATTTTGACACAAAATTATATAAATGAATATAACGATAATATTCTGAAATCTCATTCATATATATATAAATTTTACAAAAAACTGAATTATAACAGTTGGTTAATAATTTTTTTTTTCTATATTGATATTTTTGAGTCATCCCGTAATCTATATGTATAAAAATAAATAAATAATTATTCTATTATTATATGTTATTGTTGTAGTTAGATCTTTTATTTTTGATATAAGTTAGATTCGTTCCATTACTCGTTTTGTGAGTATATTGAGTTATATATATTTTTCTAATTAAATTAAATCAAAATAGTTTTATTTACCGCTTAATGCAAGTATTTATATGATTTTTAATAATTGGACATATGTTGATTTTTAAGATATATTAAAAATAAAGTGACGATCAATAAGAACTTACAATCATAAATATGAGTATAAAGATAAACATTTGAAATTTCATGAGAACATATTAATATTTACAATAATTAAATATTTATAAATTCTAAATTATTTTATACCTTAGATTTCTTAAAAGGTAAATTGATTTTTTTTAAACAATGTTAAAAATGAGAACTTAGATTTACTTGAGTATTTTGATTATTTATCTATTAAGTTCCATAAACAAACTATATATTGAAAAGAATTTTTAATAATGATAAAATATTATATTTTCCTTTTATTAATAGTGTATAGTGCTACGCTATTTAAAAAAATTTGAAATTATTTGATCAAAATATTTATTTGTGTTAAAAAATATTTTATTTTTTAATATCTCTTAAATAAACACTAAAAATGTTGTTTTATGAAAATTTCGAAAAAAATATTTAATTTCGTTTATATATAAACATTTTTATTTCAGAAATATTTCTTTTTTTTTGTATATGTGTGTTTAAAAAGTAAATATAAATTATAAAATTAAGTAAAATCTTATTATGAGAAAAGGAAATACATTATTAATATCAATCTTATTTAATATTTTTGTTTATTAAGAGTATCTATGTAATTAACCATCGTGAGAGTTAACGTGAGCGCGACACGTAGGAAACTGACTTCTCAAATAATATTATAGAGATATATTTAAATTAAATATTACTATTTTGTGAAATTTCTTTTTTTAATAAACCATATTATATATACTTATATTTTCGTTTTTAAATAGTTTTTTAAATTTTATAAATATTTCCTTTTTATTTTATATTATCATTTGGAAATTTAAAAAAAATAAATAATATTTAATTGTATTTTTTAATTCATTAGGGGCATCATAGTAATCAACCAGCGTGAGAGTTAACATGAGCGCGACACCTAAGAAAGTGACTTCTCAAATAATATTATAGAGATCAATCTCTATTAAGTAGAATTCTTATTAAGATTTTGTCCTTAATTTTTTGAAAAAACTTACAATGTCATGCCACTACTTATTTCCGTTATAAAATCAATTTATTTAAAGAAATAACAAAATATATAACCTACTTAAATGCAGAATATTCTCCAATTATTCATAAGTATCAATCAACAGAATATTTTTGTTATATAGTTATGACTTAGAAATATTTTGTCAAAATATTAATGTATTAAGCTCTAGGAAGCTTTAGTTCAATACATTTAGGTTCGTAGATGCATTTTTACACAATTCTAAAATTATGATGTGTTAATTAAAACTATATATATTTGTACTTTGATACAGATCACCTTTATACAATATTATTATACTTGATATATCATATACTGTATTTAGTATGTTTATGATTTTTAGAACTACATATGGAATATGTTCAAAATTCTCAATTGCCTATTGTAAAACTTATTTTAATTTAAAATATATAAACCGCTTTGTGATCTTATTAGGTCAAAATTTACACATTCAAAATAAACGCAACTTAAATTTTTCAAAGCTTAAATATTAACATTTGAACTTCAAATGAAATTTATTAGATCAAATTTTCACCTACCTAGAAATGGTGTTTTCTATTGGCCTCAAATAGTACCAATTTTTGTATTTTAAACTTTGATAGGATTTGCATCCGAAAAATATTCTAAATTTTAAATATCTGGTTATGGTTAATATTTTATGTGTAATTTCTACAAATGATTTTATCAAAATATTTAAAACAGTTATTAAGTATGAGATAGGTTGAGTAAACATATGAACCCTTAAAAGTATTATAAGAATACTAAACAAATTTTAACTAACATGATATATGATTATTTCTCATTCTCATGTAATTATATCAAACTAAATTTTTAAAAATTATTTAAAAAAATAAACGTTATATGTGAAACATAAGTTACTAACATAAAAATAAATCATATACACAAATTAAATATAAATTGTGTACAGAACTTTAAAACACATGAATTCTGTATAAAATTATGATTTTAATATATATTTTTGTAAACAAAAAGATAACCCCCGTTTTGAAATCACGGATCAAAATCTAATTTTTGGCTTAAAAGAAAAGTTAGAATATTCTTTTTGGGTTCAAAATAAGAAATTGGAAGGGTTATAAAAAAAATACAGGATATAGTTTTAGTGGATGGACTCTGCTGATAAATTATTAGTCTTAAGAACCTTAAACCATCAATGTTATATAATTGATTCCCATTAGTTTTCCGCTACTAAGTTTTCCACTACCTTGTCAAATAAAAAATGTCTATTATCAAATTATATATCGTAGAACTATCTATTAAAGGATGGTTTTTGATTCATTTTAGTCTCTCAAGCAATCATATTCAATTCTAGATGGGTTAATTGATATGAGCTTGTAATGGGACGGCTCACCATCCTAGCTGCCCTACAAGACAATACATTAAACTCATTTATTCATAGTGTATATAAGCTGGCGAGGTCCAAAATGTGTGTGATAAGGCCACATCCACTATGCATTCATGCCTACCTTAATTGAATTCAATAAGTTATATCATTTATGGATTATCCTTGCATTGAATTTCTTAATTCTTTTACAAAAGACACTTTTGGTTTTGTAATGTATTGTTTAACATATCACATGGCTTGATTTCATCCACTTTTCTATGCGTAACTATTTTATAATATCACTACTTACCACTATTGCTTATGTAGCTATAGTTTTGTGGTAGCTGCCATTGTAGGAGCCAAGGAAGGTCACACACTATAGACACAACGGTCCAAATTTGGACTCATGCTACATGGTGATCAAACGCGTTGTCATTCACTCCATAGATAGCCAATAAAGCTAATCGAACATATGATTTTAGTTAGAAAGTGATATTTAATGAGGAGAGTAGTGAATGGTAAAGCCATCATGGGATTGGTTAGAACAGCTGTGCTCAAAACATCTCAATGCAAGTACTCCACTTTTTTTTTCTAATTTTTCATTTCGTCTTAATTAACAAATTTGGTTGTGAAACTTGACCATGGCCATGCGTTAACTTGTGACAAAACTAAAATAAATAATTCAATAAAAATAAACAAATTAGGGACAATAGGACTGGCCACAAGTTATACGGAGGTTTCGAAAATGTATGGTTATGTTATTATGTAACCAAGAACCAAAAGGGTTATCGGTGATCCCTATTCAGCATGCTACGTTGTACAGTAGTTCAAGTCATCAAACATTTTTGATTTGTTCGATTTGCTTACAGGTAATGAATTTTCATCAAAATCATCTCCGAATCACGACATAATTTCATCATCACATTTGTAACCTTAATTCATATAAATTATTTGGTGTGAATGACGACTGGAAAGAAAGACAAGCAAGAAGAAGCTAGAGATGTGTAGCCAGACACTGAATGATTTGCATAGAGGAGTGGTTGCTTAGGCAATTGACTTTCCTAACACACTTGTACATATTCCTAAGATGGTGGAGACCATCTTAGCAAACCACACTTGTACATTTTCCATATGGATGAGGAAATTTTTTTTTTTTCCTAAGCAATTCCACATAGAGAATAAAATGGACATATTATGGATAAACTCATGGGCTTCATGGCCCACTGGGTCAAAAGACTATTTTATATATATAACATAGCTAATGGAAAACTCGGAAATATATAAAAGAAAGTTTCGAACAGCGAGAAAGAAGACAAAAGAGAAGTAAGAGACACGACACAATAACCACCTGCGTTAATACCGATCGCATCAAGTCTTATTATATAACACCATTCTTCTTCGTCTTCACTTACCTTTCTCTCTCTCTAAATCTATACTATTTGCGTTGAGTCCTTTTTGTACGTCTTGTCGCCACCTGAGAGAAAGAAGTGAAATGACTTGGACCCTCTTCAGATCCATTAACGCTTCAACTCTCGACCTCTCCGCCGCACTTCGCTCTTCTTCTCCTTGCACCCCATTGGTCGCCGCAGGTGCAACACTAGCTGGTGTTTCCCTTTTCAGAATGTCTTCGAGCTCTCCATCTTTCGCTTCCCTCTCTGTCTCAGCTTCTGCTTCTGATGATAACCACTTACCAATCATTCGTACGTCCTTAAAAAAATTTGATGTTGACGAATGCCCTGATCAAAAGCGTTGACTTTTTTTTGTCAATGCATCTTAGGTCTATGTGTGATAGTGTTGAATCTTAAAAAAAAATGCAGGTAAGAAGGAAGTTGTGTCTACAGATAAAGCACCACCTGCTTTGGGACCATACTCTCAGGCCATCAAAGCCAACGGTTTCATTTTCGTTTCTGGTGTTCTTGGACTTGTACCTGAGGTTTGTTACTCACTCTGTTTTTTTTTTTTGTTTTTTTTAAAACCTGCATAAATTAAATTCACTATACTCTCTTTCGGCTTCTTAGAGTCTCTTTTTGTTACGTGTGTGTGTAGACGGGAGAGTTTATTTCGGATGACGTTGAAGATCAGACTTATCAGGTGAAGTAGCTTCTAAACTGTGTACCATGGTTTATATAAAGCTTGCTTTTGTTTACAGTACTTTCCCACTTGGTATAGATGTTGTTTGACAAATTAAGGGTTTAGAAAAAATGAAAAATATAACTATTGTGCTTAACTCAAGCTGAGATTAGTCTCTGTAACTTATGAGGTTTTACTTTTGAACTGCTTGGTTTGGTAATATTAGTCTTCCAATTCAACTTGTAATGTAGCTTATATAGCAAGGTTGAGTTGCTCTGTTTTCTTTCTAATTGCTTCTGTGATTTTTTTTTTTTTGGAATATGGAAGGTACTGAAGAACATGGGGGAGATATTGAAAGCTGGTGGTGCTAGTTACTGCTCCGTGGTGAAGACAACCATCATGTACATTTTGTTTCAACAGATATCATTTATCCATTTGAGTTTTGAATCTAAAAAAAAAACATAAAATATTAATATCTTTTATTTTTATCTGTCACAGGCTTGCTGACTTGGCTGACTTCAAGAAAGTGAACGACATATACGGCAAATGTGAGTTGTTTAACAAGTTTTCCAACTTTGTTCAAAAATGCATAGTTACTGGTTGTGTAGTGGTTTTAAAGATTGGTGTGAAACATTTTTGAACTATTTCTTTTCTGGTGCAGACTTCCCAGATGCTCCTCCGGCAAGATCCACATATCAAGTGGCGGCTTTGCCACTAAACGCCAAGATCGAGATTGAATGTATTGCAGTACTCTAGAACAGCATCAACCTCTTCTATGAAGGGTTCTTGATTTGGAAGATGTCAAAACAAATAAGAGGAAACCATTGTTTGGGGGATTATCTTTATCAATTCATACACAGCGTATTTTTTTTTAATTTTAGTGCGGATTATTAACCATTAGGTTGGTTGCTAAAACGTAAAGCCCCTTGGCATAATCAAGAAGAATAAGTGATTTCCTGTTGACTTGATATGTATTGAGTACATTATTTGATAAGAAACCCTTTTATGATTTGGAGGTTCGTATATGGTTTTTAGTTAGAATTATAACATCTCTCTTCGATTAGAAAGTGACATATACAGTAACCACGCCAAGTGTGACTAGTATTTTGATTTTGCGATCCAACTTGGAGCTGGTCAAGGGGGTGATTTAAGAAGCTGGTTAAGTGGTAATCCCGGTCAAAAGGAGTCACGGTTTAAAGTCAGCTCGGTTAGAGGAGGTTAAAATCTGTTAAGAGTTAAACCAATTTGTTAGGAGGTGGACTCATGGTTTGTTTTGTTTTATAATTTCTTAAAAAGGTGAGTCTTGTCGTGTATGTGAGAACCATCAAACTCATACGTGCGTGTAACCTCTAAAACGTATCATCGTCATAATGGATTGCTGGAACTGATATGGTCGAGTCCAAGGACTAATCAGGAATAAATTATTGTCTTATGGCCTTGTGAGCACCCTCATTTTCTATTGACTTCTCTGTATTTGTTATAACATATGGGTAAAAAGTTCCTTGAATGCTTGATGAGACAGTATACTAAACAGAGTTGATATGATCATGAATAACTCTGTTTCCTTTCTAGTAAAAATGAATAAAATTTATTTCGTTTTTCAGTTAGAGGTAAAAAGGACTAGATTGTGCTTACATAAGAATAATAACTGATCTATGATGAGTTGATATTTCAATGAGAGCAACAAAACAAACACTCCTTTATTTGATACGTAAAAACAGATTCTTATTATACTGATGAGAAAGCCAAAAACATGGAGGTCCAATAAGTTCCTTGGCTAGAGAAAATCTAGTTGGGTAAGTACTTGGTTGAAGAAATGTCCTCGAGTTCGGCCTGAACCATCAACACATCGTTCACAACAAAACCCTTAGCTGAATCTCTGAGATCAGAGAATGAGATAAACTCATGGTAACCCCAGCTGTATTGTCCTCCATATGCTGGACCCTGGTACCAGTTATCCACTGCCCCCATAATAAAAAGAAACCATTAATTAGTTATCACGATTATATAGATTTGTATGTATACACAAAGATTATATATATCTTTCATTTGCTTACGTTGCTTTTCAAAGTTATTGAGTCCACGTTGGTTAAGAACTCGAAGCTTGGCTCGAACATAAATCTTCTCGTAGGGTCTGAACTTCTCATTCACATCAAGGTTAAGATACATGGACAAGGCTTTTCCTTGTGCCGTGGCACGACCATTTGGATCCACTTGTATCTTCCTGATCATCATATTGAATACTCGTTTAACTACTCTAGAATCCAAAACATAGCTTTTGTTTTTCAAATAATGTGAAGAAGACTCACCAATTTCTCCCTCCAATAGAGAACGTATCTGAGTAGTAAGTATCTTTGAGCAGTGTAGAGAACCCTCGAATTGTCCAGGTGAATTTGGGGTTATAGAAGTTGTCAGCAATAGAGAATAGTTCTGATATTTGATACGTAGTGGGAATGGTCACATCAACACCAAACTGGCAGTGGTCTCCATCGTATAGGTATCCGTTTCTCGGATCTTTGAATGTAGCAACAGGGAGAACTTGAGAGAATCCCCACATCGTTTTGAAGACATTAAAGCGCCATACATTGGTATCTACAGTAACAATGACAATGATAGCTATAATTTACAATTTGTAAAGCAACTTTATTGTTAAAAGATATTTACATTATTTACCTTGGATAGCAAAGTATCTACAGTAACAAAACATTGATATCTATTTACTTTCTAGTAAGCAACTTTATTGTTAGAAAGATTCACATTATTTACCTTGGATAGTAAAGTACTTCCTCTCGTTGTTATTGAAGACGTAAAACCTGAGATCTGCGTAAACATCTTGATGTCCAGCGACGAGTGTTGAGTTGTCTATAGCTACGTAAAGAGAAATGTAACCCGAACCACTATCCTTCTTGTTCCCATTGGGGTACACCATAAGTGTCCTGTATGCATATTGCATTTTTGAGATCCATCAGAAAATTTGTAGTACGTAAGCATGGCTAGTTCCGAGATTTTAGAGATTATAAACATTTTTATTATAGAATTTAACATTGTTAGAGGTCACAGGATCTATGTATATTAATTTAATGTTTCATTTGGTTATGCACGGACCAGTTCTATGTATAAGAGGATGATTAATGGAGAGTTCTTATGGTGAGGTTCTTATGTATAAGAAATTGTCACTTAACTTTTAACTAAAAAAACTAAGAAACGGTTCTTAAATAAGATATTTCAGAATAGATTCTTAATTTTTTTAGTTAAAAGTTAAGAAATAATTTCTTATATCCACTAAAAATCACACCTTAAGAACTCTCCATTAATCATGCTCTTAAGATGCAAGTCGCTAAAGTCTTTGTATATAAAGAGAGGGCTGTCGAGGAAGTAAAATATGGAATTACCAGTTGTATCCACCAACTGTAAAAGGACGAGATTGGTATCTCTCTGTGTAGGGTGAGTTAAGGAGCTTGTTGAATGACTCCATCTTGAGAGAGTATGACGATGGAGGACGATCTCTTAGACCACTCACCGTACTTGAAACTGAGACTTCATGATCACGTGATGAGATCTCTTGAGGTTGATGTACGTGATGCACTTCTCTCACGTTTGGGTTAGGTCCTGCTCCATTCTCTGTGTTGAGACAGAAAACATACCATTTAAAGATAGAGAACGTGTTACTTTTAAAAATGTTTCAGTACACAAACCAAACACAGGATCTAAATGACTCGAATGTATTTTCTTGAAACTGGATCAAATCTAAGAGCAAAGGAGATTGCATACGCTGCAGATTTGTGTTGAAGTCATCTGTGAATTGTCGTATGATGGAACTTGCGGAGGAAGATGTAATGAAGACACAAAACAAGATATAAATAAGAGAGATGGTGTTTTTGTAGTGACTCATCATCTTTTAAGGTTTTTCTTGTGAATAGAGTGTGCAGAACATAGACTAGGGACACTTGTATATATAGTGAGAGGTCGATGCTTCGAGATGCTATGGGAACCTAAAGCTAATTAAATATGAAAGTTTCACATGATAATGTTATTATGTACATTTGTTTGACATCGTTTGCAGTGGCAAAATCGAAGTGTCTCTCCCACGTTTAGATGTTTATTATTTGATTCCCCACTAAAACAAATCATTCAGATTTTGTAAATCATATTCGAGCTATTGTCCACATTGTTCTTGCATAAATAAATATATATACTTTTTACACGATCTTTCCATGAACACAGGTAATATTTAAGACATATAGTAAAGTTTCTTTATGTTTCTAGTTTCTTTTAAAATTGTCGGTACTTGCAAGAGAAGAGATGATGTTTTGATATATGGATGCGAATAAAAACTTCATTTATTTGAAATGCAGACATAGACTTATTATTAGGTGGTTGATACGTAATAACAAAGCAAACACACATTGAGTTGCAAGTTCCATCCATGGTTAGAGAAAATCTAACTAAGGGAAGTACTTGGTTGAAGAAATGGCTTCAATTTCAACTTCAACCATCAACACGTCGTTCACAAGGAAACCCTTTGATGAATCTCTGAGATCAGATAGCGAAATAAATTTATGGTAACCCCAACCAGAAGCATCTCCAAATCCCGGGCCATTAAACCAAAAATCCACTGCCAAAACAACAAAATATCACATTAAAACTCTCATTAGTCATCCCTAATATGTCCATAGCGATGAATACGTATAAATATATATATATATAACATCTGTTTACTTACATTGCATTTCGACGTTATTGAAGTTGCGTTGGTTAAGAACTCGAAGCTTGCCTAGAACATAAATTTTTTCATAGGGTCTGAATTTATTGTTCTGATCACTAAGGACAAGATACATTGACAAAAACTTTCCTGCTCCCGTAGCTCTACCACTTGGGTTGACTTGTATTGTCCTGATCAGCATATGGAATATATTTGTCACAACCACTATATATTTATGGGTCCCTATATATATACATATATACTTTAACTAAAGCAAAAGAAATTTAATTTGAGATAAAGTGGACTCACCAACTTCTTCCTCCGACAGAGAACACATCAGAGTAGTAAGTATCTTTGAGCAAGGTGGAGAACTTCTGAATAGTCCATGTGTACTTCGCGTTGTGGAAATTGTCCGTAATAGTGAAAAGTTCTGATTCTTTAAAGGTGGTGGGAATGGTTACATCAACACCGAACTCGCAGTGATCTCCATCGTAGAGGTATCCGTTGTTCGAGTCTTTAAATGTATTAACAGGGAGAACCTGAGAGAACCCCCACATCGTTTTGAAGTAACTAAACCTCCATCCATCGGTATCTGCAGTAACAAAACATTGACTGTTAAATGACTTAAATACAGGGTTGACCTAAGATTTTCAGGATCAAAAGACAATTTAGAGTAAAATTTAAATTATAAAGTTTATAATAATTTAAGAATTTGTATTTTATGTATATTAATTTTAATTTTTTTGGGAGGCCTAAAGTAAAGTAAATGTTTCACTTAGCTATGTTTAGAACCTGTATCTCCTTAATATCATCTTTCTTGCTAAAATATCAAATTTTCTTGGGAGGGTTATAAAATTAGCAAAAGACCTTGGATCGTGAAGTACTTCTTCTCTATCCTGTTGAAGACGTAAAACCTGAGATCAACGTAAACCTCTTGGTGTGGAGAGAGAGTTGAGTTGTCTATGGCTGCGTAAAGCGAAATGAACCCTGCACCATTATCATTCTTGTTCCCGTTCGGGTACACAACAAGGGTCCTGTTTGTTTTTGAGATCCCACAAAAGGTATTTTAGTATATACAATATTAAGTTTGGAAGAATAAAGAATACAACGATCAGAAGTACCAGTTATAGCCAACGGCCGAGAAAGGACGTGATACATATCGATCCGTGTTTGTTGACTTAAGGAGCGTGTTAAAAGACTCCATCTT
Source organism: Eruca vesicaria subsp. sativa (assembly GCA_932364175.1). Taxonomy (NCBI): domain Eukaryota; kingdom Viridiplantae; phylum Streptophyta; class Magnoliopsida; order Brassicales; family Brassicaceae; genus Eruca; species Eruca vesicaria. Next base: position 110,652 of record CAKOAT010208488.1, read on the forward strand.
AAGAGAGTAAGAAGATGGAGGACGATCTCTGAGACCCTTTACTGTGTTTGAAGCTGAGACTTTATAGTCACGTGATGTGATCTCTTGATCATGTTTACGTAAGTCAGGCGCTTCTCCCTGAATTGGGTCTGGTCCTGCTCCATTCTCTTCTGTTTTGAGACAGAAAACATAGTACTTAAAAAGAAAATATATGCACAGCAGAGGATGTGTCACAAATGATTTAAAAGTACAGAGAGTCTAAACACTCAAATCACACAATAAAAAGATGTTATTTAGAAGTATTGAATCACATCTAATTGCAAAGATATTGCATACTTTGAAAGTTTGTGTAGGAGTCATCAGTGTATTGTCGTATGAAGGAACGTGAAGAGCCAGATGAGATGAAGACAAACAACAAGAGAATAACTGTAGAAACTGTGTTTGTGTGCTGATTCCTCATCTTTTAAGGTTATAAATGGTAATGATGCGTAGAGAACATAGACTAGTGGGACTTTATATAGAAGATAGGGATATACAGTAGCTGGTCCAGAAATTCCTTTTTAGATTATTTTAGGTTTATCGTGCAATATATATTTTTAATAAAAGATTTTAACACAAAAATATGGTTTTCATGCATGATACATATAAGTCATTTATTTGTTACAGAATAATTCCAAAGTACTATTTCTTCACGCTTTATATAAGCATATTTGCATTCAAATCGATCAAAAATCAAAATAAATTAGATATATGAACCTCAAAATGGTAGAAGCAAAGGAAAATAATAGTTCATTAGTAAAACAATGCAACACTGTAATAATTTTTTAACTCATACCAATTGAAACAAATGAATTAACATTTAACAATATAAATGTATAAAACAGAAAATTATTGATATTTAAAGACTAAAGGGTGTAAGTGACCGTAGTCCGCACTCGTTCTTTTTTTTGTGTAACACGCCCGCCTCTAGTCATAGCCTCATAGGTACTTTGGAATAGTTAAGGAAGACTCTAGATACTCATGAAATTATTGCATGGCACTGTAATTGTTGGTTAGATTATTTATTTTAGTACCTAGCTGTTGTTTTTGTTGCCTCGTGTTTGTCATGATAAGGTGGTTACTGTAAAATAGAATAGAATATAATATATTATTGTGTTATGATTGATAAGAGAATATATACAAGATGCATATATATGCAATTAACATAATGTTAATACTAGATAATGTTAATTTTTTCTAAATACTTAATGTAAATAAGCTAAGAATATTTTGAAATTAACTTGTTCTTCAAATCTTTCATTTTGTTCTTGGGGGATTTTCATGGGTTTCACAGGCTTTACTGTCTTGGTTCGTAAAACACATATCTTTCGATTCTATAGTTATCGAATAATGGATTCTATAGTTACTTTACATTAAGAGGATGTTAGTGAGAATTATATTTACAATGATCGTTACAATTTTTAGTTTCTATAGTTATTGAATAATGGATTCTAACATTTTTATTAAAGGTCATTATTCTTTAATAACATATATAATTCATTGTTATTTAAAAAAATTAGGTTTTAGTAATTTAATAGTTCGATCAAAATTAGTGTTATTGGAACTTGAATTACTAACATTTTAACTAAGAAAACAAAAGTTTCAAAGTATTACATATATCCTCTTGATTCTTAAAACCAACCAACTCTACCTAAATGCTTCTCCCACCAACCCTCCTAAAATGACTTTCTCATTTTTAAAATATTTAACTAATTTAATTTAACTTTTTATATATTTTAAATTTAATTGCAATTAAATATGTAAATTAAATTTTATAAAATGATAGAAAAAACTAATGAACCGTATAAACATTTATATTAAAATAACATGTATGTTTAAAAATATAATATAAAACATATTTAGCCATAATGAAAATAGATAAACATATTTTAATATGTAAAACAAAACAAAAGCATTTATAATAAAATCATAAGAATATTCCACATGAATATGAAAAAATAAAATTTAGAGATAATAAAGAAGATATTTGTGAAAAAAACGTCTCTTAAAGAAGAAGGTAAAACATACATTATGGTACAACAAATAAGGTAAACTTAAAATATTCCTATAAATTCAACAAAACAGTTACTAAAAATGTAAATGAAAAACAAAGATACAGTAAAACCTCTATAAATTAATAATGTTGGGACTTTAAAATTTTATTAATTTATAGAGATATTATTTTACAAAAATTTTCCTAATTTAGATTTTTATCTTTTTAAAATATTTTTATTTATAAAATAAAATTATATTTAATTTTATGGTATATATATTCATAAAATTTTAGAAATTTGACTTTCTTATTATTTTATTAAATTACTTAGTTTATATTATTATGTTTCATATAATTTATATGTGGTTTTTTGATATAAGTTTACTAAATATTATCAAAATATATTGAAATGTTAAGAAAGAATACATGAATTTTCATTGTGAATATAAAATCAACAATATAGTTTAGGTAATACTTATAATAAAATGTATATGTAGATATATTAATAATTTATGATTTTATTGGGACCATATATTTACATAGGAGTTTCTAAAAAGTCATTATCTTATTATTTTATTAATTTATGTCATATTTTGAACCGGCCCAACTCGGGACCGGGAAAATTTATTAGTTTATAGAGATTATTAATTTATCGAGTATTAATTTATAGAGATTCTACTGTATGTGTTTAATAGTAAAGGAAAATCTCTTACTCACAGGACCATAGTGATTTCTTTTGTCATCAATATACAACAAAATCATGAAAATTTTGTAAACTAAACTGGTAGTTCTGCATCTATATTAACGATAAACAAGGGTTGCTTCTTTAGACTGCGTGCAAGATTGTCTGTTTTAGTATTCTGTGTTCTGGGAATATGGATGAGCTCTGAAAGGTTGAAACTTTTCTTGAAAATTTTGATAACTTGAAGGTAACTTACAAAGGATGATCATTCATCTGATTCGAAAACCATCTTCACTAATTAAGAACAATCCACTGTAAGAGTTACATGAAACTGCATTAAGTTTCTCAGACATTCTGTTACCCAGATTGTTGCCTCTAACTCTGAATGGAGAGAAGAAAGATTGGTTCTAATATTCCTTGCTCCCATGCATAGTACTATATCATCCATATCTTGAGTAACTTTCATACTCTTTCAAATATTCATCTGTAAAACACTCTCTCCCTAGTACGGAAGGTAATGTTGACTCTACTTCTGCTCTAGAATGACCTATCCTATGAGTAATTGTGAATAGAGCCTCAGTTCAAAGTACTGCTAGTTTTGTCTCTATCAACTTGAAAATATTCCTAGGATCATATTTAAATTGCTAAAATTTTTACTTTCGTGTATTTTCAAATATGCCAAAATATACAAATAAATTGATTATTTGATTCCTTACTTAATTAATGACAGTCAAAATTTTATACAGTGACCTAGCTTTTTTGGGTAAAATATAATGACCTAGTTTGCAATGGCAAATCCAAAGCGTCTCTCTCACGTTACATTAAATAGATTTTTATACAGATAAGCTTTTAGATATTACTATTTGATTCCCTACTTAACAAATCATTCAGATTTTGTCGAATCAAATTCGAGTTCTTGTTGTCACCATTTTCCCTTATATAATATTACACGATTTATTTTTTTGAGAAAGGGCTTTTAGTATTACATGATCTTTGCAATGACACGAGAAATATTTAAAAAGCAATCGAGTTCTTTTTAAAATTATTGGCACTTCTTCAGAGGAGATATGATGTTTTGATATATGCATAACAATACAAACTTTTATTTATTGAAACGAAATATTTTAGGTAGTTGATAACAAAGGAAACACACATGGAGGTCCAAGTTCCATCCAAGGTTAGAGAAAATCTAACTAGGGAAGTACTTGGTTGAAGAAATGGCTTCAATTTCAACTTGAATCTTCAACACATCATTGACAAGGAAACCCTTTGATGAATCTTTGAGATCAGAGAATGAAATAAATTCATAATAACCCCAACCAGATCCATCTCCATATCCCGGACCATTGTACCAATTATCAACTGCCAAAAAAAAACAAAAGAGAAGACGATCACGAGAAAGCACTCATTACTCATCCCTAATGTATTGTTTCATAGTCATAAATATGTGTAGATTTTTACATATCATCTGCTTACTTTGCTTTTCGATGTTATTTAAGTTGCGTTGGTTAAGAACTCGAAGCTTGGCTCCGACATATATTTTCTCATAGGGTCTGAATTTCTCGTTCGCATTAAGGATCAGGAATATGGACACAGCTTTTCCCTTTCCCGTGGCAGTACCACCTGGATACACTTGTAAATTCCTGATCAACATATGGAATATTTGTCACGACACATGCACTATATATATACTCTAACTAAAGCAAAAAGAGCTTTAGTTTTGCGATAAAATGGACTCACCATCTTCTTCCTCCGATGGAGAACACATCAGAGTAGTAAATATCTTTGAGCAAGGTGGAGAACTTCTGAATAGTCCATGTGTATTCCGCGTTATAAAACTTATTAGTAACAGTGAAAAGTTCTGATTCTTTAAAGACAGTGGGAGTGGTCACATCAACACCAAACTCGCAGTGATCTCCATCGTAGAGGTATCCGTTGTTCGAGTCTTCAAATGTATTAACAGGAAGAACCTGAGAGAACCCCCACATCGTTTTGAAGTAACTAAACCTCCATCCATCAGTATCTGACATATACATGGCCAGTTTTGAGATTTTAGAAACCACAATTTAGTAAGAATGTTTAATCACGTTTTTAATAATTTAATAGTATATATAGTTATAAATTTTTTTTTAATAATTTGGGGTGCAAAGCCAGTGTTTCATTTTGGTCCAGAACCCGGTCTGCTTAAATGCCACATTTCTGGTTAAAAGATCACATGTTCTTGGGCGGTTAAAGAATTAGCAAAAGACCTTGGATCGTAAAGTACTTCTTCTCTACCCTGTTGAAGACGTAGAACCTGAGGTCCACGTAAACCTCTTGGTGTGGCGAGAGAGTTGAGTTGTCTATGGCTACGTAAAGCGAAAGGAACCCTGCACCATTATCATTCTTGTTCCCATTCGGGTACACAACAAGTGTCCTGTTTGTTTTTGAGATTAATTAGTATAATACTATTCAGTTTAAGTGAATAAATAATCAAATTATCAAAGTACCACTTATAGCCAGCGGCCGAGAAAGGACGTGATACATATTTATCTGCGTTCTTTGACTTAAGGAGCGTGTTAAACGACTCCATCTTAAGAGAGTAAGAAGATGGAGGACGATCTCTGAGACCCTTCACTGTGTTTGAAGCTGATACTTTATAGTCACGTGACGAGATCGTCTCTTGATCATTTTTACGTAAGTTATGCGCTTCTCCCTCGATTGGGTTTGGTACTGCTCCGTTCTCTTCTGTTTTGAGACAGAAAACATAGCATTTAAAAGAACCACAGCATAGGATGCGACACAATGATTCAAATTTACTATATGTAGAAACTCCAAACACACAAATAAAAAGATGTTATATGGATATAGGATCAGATCTAAGTGCAAAAGAGATTGCATACGTTGAAAGTTTGTTTTGAAGTCATCAGTGTATTGTCGTATGAAGGAACTTGAAGAGGCAGCCGAGATGAAGAGTAAAAACAAGAGCAAAACAGCAGAAACGGTGTTTGTGTAGTGATTACTCATATTTAAGGTGTATCTAGTTAATGAAGTGTAGAGAACATGTGAGACTTTATATAGCCAAGTGGGATACACAATAATAGACCCATAAATTTTTTTTATCGGAGTTAGTATAATATTATTTATTTTAAACATTTTATATTTGCTTTACAATAAAATAATCTTTAATAATAGATTCTAACACACAAAAAAGTTTTTAAGACATACTCCCTTCTTTTTTTTATATTTGATATTTTAAGAGTATGTACATAGATTAAGAGATAATTTATTTTATTTTATTTCCAAAATAAAACATCATTAATTGTTCACGATCAATCAATAATAGAATAGAAACTATTATTTCATTGAAACTATTATTTCATCGGTCATCTAACATTATTTTTTAATAAATTTACATACAAAATTAAAAACATTAAATAATTTGGAATAAAAATTTTGATCTAAATCGTTACATATAAAAAATAGAGGGAATAATAATCATTTATTATTTTTATTATAGAACGATTCTGTAGTTTCAGTTCTACAGCTTTATATGAACATCAAATATTATTTTCAAATCATTTTATTATTTTCATTTCAAATATGCATTCAAAATGGATTTGATAATCAC
>CAKOAT010208488.1:117054-176305 GCA_932364175.1 Eruca vesicaria subsp. sativa
AAAAAAAAAAAAAAAAAAAAGAAACAAAGAAGTTTAAAAGATCAAAGAGAGAAATAAAATTGTGGGTGAAAAGAGAAGATTTGAAATTTAATATTACCAAGTTCAAGTTTTTTTCCCATCAGGTAAATATTAATTCAAAGTTTGATACATAACCAAGAGTCTAAAGGACATGCAGCTAAAATCCCCCAACGAGGCAACTTAGAACACAATATATTCTACAAACATGAAATACCAAAATCTACCATGACAATAGCACATTAAACTTGTATTTTCCCTACACCTCTAAACGCGTTTGAACGAAATTTATCATTGTCGTCCACGGTCCATCGAATGATAACATCAATCTCTATCAACCAGACGCGATTCTTGGCACAAGCTAATCAAGCATTTGCTTTCGGCCGACAAATTAATAATGTTTTTTCAGTCACAAATTGATATGAATTTTCGTGGTGTAGTGGCTTACTGTTAATGATTAAATGTGGCTGATCCCATGTTCGAATCTCTTAACCAGTCTTTTTTTTAGTCTTCGCTTCTAATCATCAAATAATGAGGACCGGCTCTGTACCAACATTCAAAATACACCTATCTGGCCCAAAAAAACTCGGATTTTATAACCCGGCAAGATAGAACCACTCTAGAACTATGTCAATATAACCAGATGAATTAACATTTAACAAAAAAAAAAATGCCTGAAACAGAAAATAATTGATATTTAAAGGGTGAAGTGACCGTAGCTCCGCCTGTGGGGATAGGTGATTTTGGATTATTATTGCATGATTAGGAAGATTCCATATACTCAGGAAATTATTGCATGCCACTGTTGATTCAATTATTATTTTTATTAACTAACTTATGTTTTTGCTTCCTCGTGTTTGTTATGCAAAATTAAAGTTGAGGTCATGATAAGGTGGTTACGTTAATATTGCAAAATACCTCTCAAACTGTATGATTTCTCTTGTTTGTCCTCGATCGACAAAGAAATGCAAACACAACTGTCCATCTAGTTCAAAAGACCAAAAATAAAGAAAAGAATCTGTAACATCGTCGAATTTTTCTTATATTTTTTTTCTCTTACAAATAACAACGGTAAACTATGTAGAAGCTTGAAAAAGCATTACCCTTCGTTTAAAAAAAAAAAACAACAATAAACAATGTATAACCTTTGCGATATTATAATGAATCATTTCAAAGATAATTTTCTACAACATAACTTTCCATGTAACATTTAGATCAAAATACAATTTTGCATGCACGACATTATTGATAGATAGGCATTGCAGTGGTTACAACCGATCTGTATAGGAAGAACAACAATCTTGGTTAAATATTGCTAATAAAGGTATTTAGTAACTACTGTACTGGAAAAGAATTAACTTTTAAATTATTAAAACTGGGATTACTTTTCATAACTTAAAACTGATTAGAGATTTAATCACTAGTTTCCTCTATTTTCTCTAAAAGTAATATTTTGAGCTTTAAAAAAAAAAATATATATATATATATATATATTGAGCTTTACTTCAAATAAAAAATTAGACATAACTTTTTTTTCTGTCAGCCGTCCATCTATAACTACATCAAGTGGTGATTACACGAGTCGATCTTCTTATGAGCATCTCTGTCTGGCCTGGTCTGATCTATATGAGAAAATGTAAATCCTTTTCTTCTCGCCTCTTTACCTAATCCATCCGCTCGACCATTCCTACTTCGAGGAATATGAGAAAGCTAGCCTCATATCCTCAAAGTCCTCATGTAGTCTTTTAAGCCTCTCCATCTCTTTTGTGAAGGTTGGCCATTCCTCCGGATTAGTAGACATGTCTACTAGGTCCGCGCAATCCGTCTCAATCCTCACCGAATTGATCCACAAGTCTCTCAAACATGAGAGACTGCCCAGAGTAGACATTCCATCTCTGCATACAGAGCTGAACGGCTTCTCATGCACGCCCGTTGTCCGATCCATTCATAACCCATTTGATCCTTAAGACTCCACCCTAAGCCACTAACACTGCCATGATCGATCCATGATGCATCAATTTGGCAGGTCGGGATTCGGGGGTTCCCAGAGGGTTATGTCTCGATCTCCAAAGAGGAAGGTACCTCAAAGGCCTCGTCGATTCCCTCTCTCATGTTCGCTTTTCTCCAACATTCTGCCTCAAGAGACGCATGTTGGAGAGTATCCATTGGGGATACAACTTTTCCATTAAAGAGTTTGTCGTTCCTCGCCTTCCAGGTGTACCAACAGATCCATGGGAAAGTGTCGAATTGTAGTCTCCGTGGAGTCACCTCTTTTCTCTTCCAAAAAAGGAAGTCTATATTTTGATATATAGAAGTACTAAGGAAGACACCCTGAATGGACGGATAGTCCGATAAAGCCCAAACCTGCAGGGGGCACTCAAAGATAAGGTGGTTAATTGACTCCATTGGGCCAGCACATCTAGGACAACTTCTATCGGTGCCAAGGTGTCTATAGGTGAGTCTCTTTGTTGTCGCAACACAGCCTGAGATAGCTTGCCACAAGAAGTGCTTCATCTTGCTTTGAGCCTCTATCCTCCACACATGGCTCTGGAGGCCTGTGATGCTCGGTTGGAGAACCAACTCCTATGTAGGGCTTGTTTTGTTCGATTGAAGTAGGTCATAGCCGGTTTTAACTGAGTATACTCCTGTCTTTGTGTGGTCCTAAACATATCCATCCGGAGCAGACGAACATGAGGGTTTTAGTCCAAGTATCAGAGGTATATCGTCTGGCTGGAAATATTCTCTTAAAAGTTGTGTATCTCACTCCTTGGTATCATTCCTAATAAGGGCTTGAACCGGGAGGTTGGGGAGTCTGTAGACAATATAATCGGCAGGTCTAGGTGGTCAGACCACTGAGTCGGGGATCCAGTGCTCACTCCATACCCTCGTATCTCGACCCGTACCAATCCTCTTTCGTAGTCCCGAAAGGAGTAAAGGTTTTGCTGCCATAATACTACGTCAGCCATATGAAGGTGAGTATGTACGTCGGTCTTCTAAATGAGAGGTGTTGTAATAGTACCTCCCCTTTAGAACACGTGCCAATAATGAGTTCGGGTAGTGTATCAACTGCCATAATTGTTTCGCAAGAAGTGCTAAGTTGAAATCATAGAGATCACAAAATCCTAGTCCCCCTAAATCCTTAGGGATACAGATTTCGTCCTATGATATCCAATGCAAACCTCTGCTGTTTTGTTTTTGAACTCCACCAAAAATTTGAATTTGTGCTTCGTAGTTTATCAGTGATGCCTTGAGGAATCAAATAACATGACATTGGATATGTCGGAATTGCTTGGGCCACCGTTTTAATCTGGACCTCTTTACCCCCTTTGGACAGTAATCTCAAAGACCAATTATTCACTCGTCCATTCAGCCGGTCTTGTACGTAGGAAAATACTTTGATTTTCGAACCACAAATCTGTTCAGATAGTCCAAGGTACATCCCCATGCCTCCTTCGGCCGAGAAGCCCAGAACCTCTTTTTTCTCTTGTTTCCAAAGGTAGTCTACACGGTTCCCGAAGAAACTTGATGATTTTGCCGCATTTAATCTTTGTCCCGATGTTTTTCCATAAATGTCTATGATGCCTATGATCTCGCATTGGCTAGCTTCCGCCTTACAGAAGAAGAGACTATCATCTGCAAATAATAGATGGGAGGTACTTGGGCTCGCTTGTGCCACCCGAAGACCTACAATCTTCTTCTCTGCTTCCGCTCCATTCAACAGCGAGATCAAAGCTTCTGTACACAGAATGAACAAGAAGGGGGACATGGGGTCTCCTTGTCTCAGGCCCCTCCTCGGTAATATCCGGCCTCTCGGTTGTCCATTGACTAGAACTTGATATGAAACCGACGTGACACAACACATAATGAGGTCAACCAGTCTTTCATCAAAGCCCATCTTTAACATCAGAGTAGCTAAAAAACTCCACTCCACTCTATTGTAAGCTTTACTCATATCGGTCTTGATGGCCATAAATTCTTCCCTACATCTTTGGTTCATCCTTAGGACGTGAAAGTTCTCTTGTGCTATTAGGATGTTGTCAGTGATCAAACGTTTAGCCACAAATGCTGATTGTGTCTCCGAAATCAGTCGCGGAATAAGCCTCTTAAGTCTCTTGCATAATAGCTTAGTTATAATCTTATAGCTAACATTGCAGAGACTAATAGGTCTAAATTCCGACATCTCCCGGGGTTTCTTCTTCTTCTGAATAAAACATATATTTGTCTGGTTCAAAAGTGGGTCAAAGCTGCCCGTCTCAAAAAAATCTTGTACCAGTCTAGTGATATCTTGCCGCATCTCACTCCAAAATTTTTGGAAAAGCTTACTATTCATGCCATCCGGTCCTGGTGCTTTATCCGGGTTAATATCAAAGAGGGCTCTCTGAATCTCCTGTTGCGACGGTACCTCTAAGAGTAACCTATTGTCGGCCTGGGATACTTTTCTGTAATAAACCAAAGGGAGTTATCAACCTCTGTCGAGGAGGAGGTAGAGAAGAGATCTCGAAAGTATTGAACAGCAACGGTCTCCACCTCGATTTCACTCTCTACCAACCTTCCATGTTTGTCTTTAATACTTATGATTCGATTTTGTGCTCGTCGTTGTTTTGTAGTGGCATGGTGAAATTTTGTATTTCTGTCCCCATATTTATGCCATTGATCTCTACTCTTTTGTTCCCAGAAAGTGTTCTTTTCTTTAAATGCCATTATCAACTGTCGCCCCAAATCTTCTAGTTCCTCGGTCGTGGAATTTTCATCATTTTGGGCCAAATCGGTCATGTTTTTAAAATTTTTGATCAGAATCGCTGAGTTTGTTGGATTTTTTTTTCAAGTACTGATCTTGTTCCGACATGAGGTAACTTTTTGATGAAAATTCCAGACTGAAATGTCATCAAATTGTCCCCATCCCGAAGTTACCGCTTCCTTAAACCCAGGTTTGCCTATCCACTTATCAAATCTAAAATTCTTCTTCTTAATACATCGGGAAGATAATTAAATCCTTGCAAGGACTGGCCTATGGTCCGACCACTATACCTGTAAATATTCCACAATACTATGGTTAAATAGGTCATGCCATTTCTCATTTTCCACTGTTCTATCAAGTTTGCATTTAACTTTTCCATTTTCACATAACCGAGCATCCAGGTTTGGCAATATTACTATACTAAAGCCCAACATACAAAATGCAAAAGTCCGTTGGGACGGGGAAACTAGGGGCTGTGATGATAAGGATGGTGGGAGCTTGATATGTACATTGTCACGACTTTCCCGCATATCAATCAACGCTGGATGCGGGAGAGGAGGAGAGAACACGTGAGTTTAGATCTGGAAGTCGAAATAATCTTATTACTTTTTATGTCGACGTCTTCTTTTGACTTGTAATATTTTAAATGGAAATGCACTTACTGAAATGCGTGACATCTCTGCATCTATAGTAGAATATGTGTAAACAATAACGATGAATATTAAATACCATTTTGAGGATGGTATATGTATTGTATGTCTATAACTTATATGATCTTTCTCTTGGTACTTTATAGTTTACAATGGATAATGCCCAATGACTATATCTCCCACAAGAAGAGTTAATTATAGCTTTAGTTAGAAAATTCATTTACTTATGCTGTCTAAAATTGCAATAATATTATTTTATTTTTAACTTAAATAACTATATATATAGTTGATTAACGCTTTGAATTGGATCCATTGTGCCTCTAATTCGATTCTCGTTGGAAGAGATGTTTAACGTATGTCTAGATATTTTCAAGTGCTGGTCTTGCTCCCGGTTAAAAAAATTTACGCAACACTAAAAGTCGCACATATACATAAATCTAATGTACTGGCATCAATATGTTTTGAAGCTTCGTTCACTGAAATAAACACAATTAAACGTTCTAAAGACACTAAAACTTTTCTATGTATATTTTATCGAGGCAGTTTGATTTCTTGATCAAGTTTACGCGAAGTTAACTTAACCAACTACAGAAGCATCGCTTGACAGCTACATGGTTCGGATTCAACTCCAATGCTTTGATTATGAACATATTATTTCTATCCACTATTCCAGCAAACCTTCAAATGGGTGTCTAAACAATTAGATAGACTTGTAAGTCAATGATAAAAAAAATGGTAAAACGTATCATTAACAAACCAGATTGGAATTACAAATTTAATTTAGCAACTGGTACACTAGGCACAAAGAAAACAGTTTCATGCAAAAGTCGCACTAGTTTCTCTTTCCGTAAGCATCTAGTTAGCTTTCTCTCCTTCTATATATACGTATTCACACACATATACCAAAATCATGAGCAACTCTCTAAACTAGAATTACAAAACTTTGGCATGATGACTTACTACACATACACCTTATGTGTTGTATCTCTCTTGTCTTGTCTCTTCATCACCTCTTCTTTTGCAGGACCACCAGTCCCAAACGTGGAGAATGGTTCTCAGAAACTGATCACCACTCAGATTTCATCGCGTGATAGTAAAGTTTCATCATCCAGCACGGTGAAGGGTCTGAGAGAACGTCCTCCATCGTCTTTTATTCTTCACATGGAGTCTTTTAACACACTCATGAAGTCTACCTACACCGAGAGATATGAATCTCGTCCTTTTAGGGTCGGTAAATACAATTGGTACGTACGATCTTATCTTATTAATTAGAATATTATGGGCCTTTTTCTCACAATCTATCTAGTTCCACGATAATAATATTTATTTACTGGTCCAAGACGCGTAGTCGAAATCATACTTGCACCAAATGTAGGACCTTGCGGCACCATCTTTGTTCATGGCCACTCCATTATATATGGACCATTGTTTAGCTGAATATTTTTGATGACAATTTTTTTTGAAAAAAAACGAACCAGGACTTTTATTGTGTACCCCAGAGGGAACAAGAACGACAACGGTACAGGTTACATTTCACTATATGTCGCCATAGATAAGTCAACTTTTGTCTTTCCACTTCTTGAGGTTCAGGCAGATATCAGGTTTTACGTCTTCAACAAGAAAGAGAATAAACACTTTACGATCCAAGGTTTACTAATTCTAGCTATGATATTTTTTCAATACTAAAAAAAATATCTCCACATAGTAAAATTAATCCATCTATTTATATACATGTCTACGTTGTGTTACCATGCAGATACAAATGTATTTGCATTCACCGCAGCCAATCCAATGTGGGGGTTCCCTAGGGTTCTCCCTCTTACTACCTTTACTAACCTCAAAAATGGATACCTTTACGATATCGATCACTGCGAGTTTAGCGTTGATGTCATCATGCTACCTATCTATGTAAATGTTTTTGAATATTTCTCCATCGCCAAGAGTTTTCCGAACCCGAAGTTCACATGGTTTATTCACGGATTCTCGACTATTCCTAACGATTACTTATCAGAAGACTTCATCATTGGAGACAAAAGTTGGTGAGTTTTCACAAATGTGTATATATGCATGTTAATTGAGATGTAATTAATAAGTTTTCACATGGCTGATGATTAGGAATATACGAGTTTTTCGAAATGGTGTTGGCGCTCAAGAAGGCAAAGCTTTGTCCGTTTACCTTTACCTTAGCCAACAGGAGCTACTAAAAGCAAAGCCTTATGAGAAGGTTTATGCTCGAGCCAAGCTTCGTGTTCCTAATCAACGCCAATCCAATAATGATGTGGTTGGACAACGTAAGTGTCGTGGATGCTAAAGCCAATTGAATTTAATATTTTTAACATCTTGGTGATGAGACTACTAATACATATATGTATGTTCCTTTTTTTTTGGTGGGCAGTTGATAACTGGTTCAGTCCCCAGACAACCGGGTGGGGATTCGATGCCTTTGTGCCTCTTTCGAATCTGAGAGATACATCGAAGGGTTTAGTTGTGCGCGATATGCTGATTGTTCAAGTCGAAATGGAGGCCATTTCTTCAACCGCTGTTTCAGTATGAGAGACTTCGATATTATTCTTTCATGAGATGCAATCTTCTTGTCTTTTGTGTATTTAAACTTGGTTTATATGTTTTTATGCTTTGTGTTAAGTCTTTTCAATGCAAACATTTATATTGTTTCTCCCCATTGTTTTTCCTCTTCAAACTTTATATTTTAGTAAAATCAAATATATTTTAATTGTAGTTTAAAAAGTAGAAGACAAATAAGGTATATGTAGAGCCCTAGACCATATGCTCGTGGATATGCTTCAGCTGAACTTTTGCCTCTCGATTTGTGCCATTGCTCATTACATATGTATATAGACTACATCTACATGTGCGCTGTACAGTGCCGATGTGTGTGTGGATGTTATGTGGATCGTTGATTAAATAAATAAATTGTTGATTATAACTTGAAGTGTTGTATTTTTCACCTGAAAAATTCGTATCTTATTTTCATCTTAACTTACATTTCCATTTTGTCAAAACTCTAAAGACACTAGACCTTATTTAGTAATCCAACAATAAGCCTTCGAGTGGGCTTTAGTCACCGAATCAATAGAAACCAGATGAGTATAACAAACAACCTTAGTTTGAATAGTCAACTTTTGTAGGATATATGTTAACGAGATGTTTATTTGAATCAATGATTGAACAATCATACAAATTGTTATAAACTAATGAGTTATATGTGAGGTGTAACAAATATAAGTTGAAAATAGATCAATTGAATTGATTGACCCATTGTATAGGTCCGTTAATTCCAAATAGCTGACATATATTGTAGTATTTAATCTTAAAATGATGATAAGAATATGAATATGTACGGATATGTATATAAAGCATATAAATAATGAGATGATCAAGTTTGTCGTATCTATAAAGTGTTATGAACACCAAGATTCTATATATTTTTTACAGATCGGTTTGAATTAACAATCAATAAGAACAAGAGGTGCGAGAAATAGATAGATCAGCCAATATATTCTACAAGTAAAGTTCATTTAGAAAAACAAAATCGGGTCTATTGATCAAGTGATTGACAACACATAAAAGAACAAGAAACTAGTAGCTTAGGAATTTTGGTCGATGCAAAAGAAAATGCTAGTTGTAACTTGCAAGATAGTGGGATAAGTTTGATGTAACACCAACTTCGGGCTTGGTTGATACTACACAAAGAAGCTAGTTGTATTTTAGTGGGATAAGTTTGATCTAACACCAGCTTTTAGCTTCTCACTTTCAATAGATAAAAAATTATGGTATATAAATTAGTTGTTGAGTTTTTTTTTTTTTGTAAAACTGCATAGAAGCTATTGAAAGTGAGAAGCTAAAAGCTGGTGTTAGATCAAACTGAATATATGTATATATATATATATATTTTTTTTTTTTTTGTAGGGTAAGTAATGTTAAGATCGATATATGTATATATATATATATTTTTTTTTATGTATATATATATATATTTTTATCTATTTTTTTTCAACAGTTTAGGTTGACTGAATATATGTATATATATATATATTTTTTTTTTCTTTGTAGGGTAAGTAATGTTAAGATCGATTGGTATGTGAAAAATTGATATGTTTACACGAATAAATAAATAAAAACTTACGATCAGTTCAACTTGTAATAAGGAACGGTTTTGTTAAAAAAATAGTGATAAATATTAGAACATGAGTGAATAGTAATGTAAAACAGGAAAACTAATGTAAACCGAATAATCCAAGACCATTCAAATATATATATAAACTAATTGGTAAGATAAGAGGGTTATGGAAACCATGGGTGGAAGTTAAAGGTGGGAGACGTGCGTGCAGTAGAATAATAATATGTACTCATATGACTTAATCGAGTAATTGAAAATGTGGGTGGGCATCTTTGGGCTCAGAGATTCTGTTCCCTTTGGTTGCGTTCACACTTTGAAGATCCCTCCTCAAGTGCCGTGTTCACACTTCACTTTATTCACTCGGCTTCCTCTTAACTCGGCTCCATCGAGATTCTAAAAATATATATATTATATAATTAAAAAACGAGTTTATAAATTAAACATATGTAGTGTTGGTGGATTTCTGAAATTAGCTGGAAATTATATTTGTGACTAGTTTTAACTTTTGAAAAACTGGAAAGAATTTTATTCATTCCTGTGTTAAAAATGGAGGATTCGATAACGAAAATGGAGTATTGGGTCTTGTCATTATTTATGTTTCTTTTTAGTCATGTGCATGTGCTATACAAAACTTTCGTGTTTATTTCTGTTTTCTTTAGACGTCACGTTAGGTATTTCATCCTTTATCCACGAGCTTGGCATTGCATTTTTCACCCGCACACTGGAAAATAAAACCAGCAAAAATATGCAAGCCGAGCTGACGAGCCGAGAAAGACACGTGGAACGACGCGCCAAAAAAAAAGAAAAAAAATGGCGAAAGCTGGTGACTGAGTTGATGAGTTCAACAAACACATGTACACGTAGGATAAAAGTACTATAAATTCTGACGTGGCATTTGATCTAATCTTTATCTCCTGCATATGATTTTAATATCCCACCACCTTTCTACCTACGTCTTATATAAACCACCATCATCTACAAACCAGACACTTTACCTACAAAGAAACGAATAACAAAGAATGGGGAATTGTCTAAGGCATGAGTCAGAAACGCACTGGGCTGGTGAAGATTGGGATGATGAATTCATCACAGAAGATGAAGAAGAACAAGACCATCATCATAGCTCCAAGATAACCTCTATTAAGACTAGTAAAAGAGTTATTGTCACACGAGACAGTAAATCATCTCATCATGAGATCAAGATCAGACTCACGAAGAAGCAACTGCAGGATCTACTGAATAAAGTCAACGTTCATGACTTGACCGGTTCTGAAGAAGGCAGCCATCACCGGCTATGGAGACCGGTTCTGCACAGCATACCGGAGGTTTAATTGAATCTTTTCCAGAGAAGATCAGACCATGTTGGTTGTATATTCTTTAGTGGTTTAGGTTAGGATTTTGATGTAAATTTTATTTTTGTGTTGTTAGATTGTAAATATCAATATATAATATAAATATAGTTCACAAAAAGGAAATAATTTGGGCCTTATAAAGCCCATTAACAGAAACAAAAAGAAAAAAAAGCTTTATTTCTCTTTCCCTCCGCTATTCTTAAAATAAAAACGTCTCGAAAATTCATCAACCCTACGCTCCTCCGACCGCCGCTGCGTTTCCCGCCGTCATTTGCCGGCGTTATAGATAGACCAGAAAGTCTCTCTCTCTCTACCTCACAGCTCCACTGATATAAACGATCCTTTAAGGTCTGTGTAAGTTTATGACAAGAGAAAACACACAATCATTCTCATCTTAGTTAAGATTATAGTTAATTTCTATAGATTAACGAAGGTTTTTGATTCTATCCCTGAAAGAAAATATATTTTTTATACACTTGCATGTTTGGTTTCTTAGAAGAAAAAAAATCAAACGGACACAACAGTAAAAGCACTCTGTTCCTGTTCTTGTCTCTAGATGTTTTTTTATTTTTTAGTGAGTTTCTGTAAAGTGCTGTATAAGATAAGTAATATTTTGCAGGTTCTTGAAGTTGTATCTAAGCACATTCACTTCAACGAAATGTCTATCACATCATCACTTACTTCAGCCACACTTTGCAGAAGCTTGGTTTCTCCTAAGGCTTTAGCTTGCAGCAATGAGTTCCAAAGCAATCATCTCTCATCTCCCAAGAAAAATGCTACTTGGAATCTGACCCGGAAGATTACTCCGGTTCAAGGAATCAGGTGTCAAGCTATGCAAGTTGAGACAAAGGAACCCTTTACCGCTGGGAAGAAGTTTCAACTTAGTGATGTGATTGAAGGGCAACAGTTTGACAGGGAGATGCTAAGTGCTATATTTGACGTTGCACGTGAAATGGAGAAGATAGAAAAAAGCTCTTCTCAAAGTGAGATACTCAAGGGCTACCTAATGGCTACTCTCTTTTACGAGCCTTCTACGCGTACCAGGCTCTCGTTTGAATCTGCAATGAAACGTTTGGGAGGGGAAGTCTTAACAACCGAGAACGCTAGAGAATTTTCCTCTGCTGCTAAAGGGGAAACACTAGAAGGTATCTCATCTTGTCAACTAAATATCTAACTTGTATTAAAACATGTTTGCATGTGTGTTTCAGACACTATAAGAACAGTGGAGGGATACTCAGATATAATTGTGATGCGACATTTTGAAAGCGGTGCTGCTAAAAGAGCTGCAGCTACTGCCAATATACCTGTCATAAATGCAGGTGATGGTCCTGGAGAGCATCCCACTCAGGTGTGTTTCTGTTCATCATAACCTTTATCTTTCCTGAACAAAAATATCAGTTTCTTATGTCTGGTTTTGTTGTTGTTTGTGAAGGCTCTCTTGGATGTCTACACAATCCAAAGTGAAATTGGAAAACTAGATGGCATCAGTGTAGCATTAGTTGGAGATCTTGCCAACGGAAGAACAGTCCGGTCGCTTGCATACTTGCTTGCCAAATTTAAAGACGTGAAGATATACTTTGTCTCACCTGAAATCGTTAAGATGAAGGTTTGTGTTTACTAAACTTCTCACTTTTACAGTATTTGATTTTGTTGCTTAAATGTGTTGTTGTTAATGGTTAGGATGATATAAAAGACTATTTGACATCAAACGGGGTAGAATGGGAAGAAAGTTCAGATTTAATGGAAGTAGCATCAAAGTGTGACGTGGTTTATCAAACACGAATCCAGAGAGAGCGGTTTGGAGAAAGGCTTGACCTTTACGAAGCTGCTCGTGGGAAGTATATAGTAGACAAGGCATTGTTAGGAGTGATGCAGAAAGATGCTGTTATCATGCATCCTTTACCAAGATTAGATGAAGTAAGTTGATATAATATATAACCTCTTCTTTGTTTTTTCGTGAGACAAATCCTCACTCTGTGTAAATTATATATGCATAGATCACTGCTGATGTGGATGCTGATCCAAGAGCTGCTTACTTCAGACAAGCAAAGAACGGTTTGTTCATTAGAATGGCTCTTCTGAAGTTACTGCTTGTTGGTTGGTGATGAACTGAATCCCAAGACTGTGACAGAAGAGACATATCAAATGCAAGGACTCGCAATAATAAAAACGTTTTTGTTTTGTTTGTGTATGTAGCAAAAAAAAAAAAGGCTGTGATCTTGTTGATGTTACTCAAAAGAACATATATGGTCAAAGCGTTGATTTGTTGATCTTTGATTATTACATTAAATCAATTTCATATGAGGGGAAGAGTCTTTAGTTGAACTTTATGAGCTTAACTTCCACAATTTGCGGTCAAACACAAAAAGCAAACACTTGTGTTGTTGTCTTAACGCTCCTCCAAAGGTCGAAAGTACACAGAGAAAGAGTTCAGTTTCACTGTATACTTTTTGATTATTACGTAATTACCCCTCCTCCACTTCCTTTACACTTTAGCATTAGTTGATTAATTATTGTTTTATTATTTAAAAAATACAAATAAACACATGGGATCAGCAAGTCTTTGACGTCAATCTCAGATTCAAGACACACCGGTTCGGTAATAAACTTCGAGCACAGGTATCTCTATCTATCTATCTCTCTGAAACCCTAAATTACAAATTGTAATTCGATTGATAAAAGTAGAAGTCTCACGCAATTCACATGTTCTTTGTTTATCAGAAGCCCCCTTCCAGCTTCAGCTCGTAAAGATTGCAACTTTATTACATAAAATTTAGTTCTAGAAGATGATTGGGAACTCTATAATGTCCTCATCATCAATGATTGTTTCCCCTCGAGTTTCTCCCAATGGGCTTCCTTATCTCCCACAAAAACCTAGAACCAGGCGTTGTTTAGTGACCAGATCAAGTTCCAGTCAACCAGAAGGGAAGAAGAGTCCTCTCACGGTTGTGTTGGATGTACCTAAGAATATATGGAGACAGACTTTGAAACCTCTTAGTGATTTTGGGTTTGGTAAGAGAAGTGTTTGGGAAGGTGGGGTTGGTTTGTTTCTCGTCTCTGGAGCTACACTTCTTGCTCTTAGCTGGGCTTGGTTACGAGGGTTTCAAATGCGTGCCAAGTTCAGGAAGTATCAGACTGTCTTTGAGCTTAGTCAAGCCTCTGGTATTTGCACGGGGACACCGGTTAGGATCCGTGGTGTGACCGTTGGGACTGTTATCCGTGTGAATCCTTCTTTGAAGAACATTGAAGCTGTTGCTGAGGTAATGGTTTCTTGGTCTGAATCTTGGTTTTTGATGGGTGATGTTTGGTTTAGGCTCTTGTTTTTTTTGTTTTTTTTTTGTAGATTGAAGATGATAAGATTATTATCCCTAGGAATTCACTGGTTGAGGTGAATCAGTCTGGTCTACTAATGGAGACTATGATCGATATTACGCCGAAAAATCCGATACCGGAACCTTCTGTAGGGCCGTTGCATCAGGAGTGTGGGAGAGAAGGTTTGATTGTTTGTGATAGGGAGAAAATAAAGGGAGAGCAAGGAGTGAGTTTAGATGAATTAGTTGGGATATTCACTCGTATGGGGCGTGATGTAGAGGAGATTGGTGTTGCCAATGCGTTTTCTCTTGCTGAGAGAGCTGTTTCAGTTATTGAAGATGCAAAACCGTTACTCAAAAAGGTGATATGAGTTTATTTTGGTGAATTTTGAGAATGAGGAAAAGATTAATGTATTTCTCATGTGTAAGCGTTGGGTTTTGATGTAGTGATGTCACAGATTCAAGCCATGGCTGAAGATGCTCAACCTTTGCTGTCTGAGTTTCGTGATAGCGGCTTGCTCAAGGAAGTTGAGGGTCTAACTCGAAGCCTCACCCAAGCTTCTGATGATATGAGGTAATGACTCTTACTCTTAGTGCCCAAAATTGGAGTTTAGGTACTAATAATCTTTATTGACTTTACATCCTTAAAGCCACTTTAGATAGTCTTCTGAGGAAGTTCACAGTGGAAGTGTCAACTTTGAGTTACTCCATGCCCTTGAATTGCATCTCATTTTGTAGAAGATTATTGTAGAACATAAATATCTTTGAGTGCTAGCTCCACATCAAATGAAATGTCTGATTTGATCTACTGTTTTACAATATGGAATAGTTGATGATCTTGTTTGTATCTTCTGAAACCAAAGTCTGCTATTTCTACCACTTGGATGTATATTCGTGGATGGAGTTGAAACTTGTGTGTGGCAATATAAAAGCAAGTACTAGGACCACATATATGTCATGGCTCGTTTGCTTACACTAATGCCATAAGCTCTGTGATTAGATAATGTAGTAGAAGACTGTGAGAATGTAAATCTTCTTAGCCTTTTATTTTTTTGTAACATTGCAGAAAGGTTCATTCGACGATAATGACACCTGAAAATACAGAACTAATACAGAAGTCAATCTACACTCTGGTTTACACTTTGAAGAACGTCGAGGTAACTTTACTTTTTACTCAACATCAGACAACAAAACTAAGAGCATTGAACAAGTTAAAGAAAATGTTTAACATGATTGTTTTTATTGTAGAGTATAAGCTCAGATATTCTAGGATTCACAGGAGATGAAGCCACAAGAAAAAACCTTAAACTACTCATCAAATCACTCAGTAGACTATTATGATCATCATGGTGAGCAAATTTTATATTTTTCTTTTAAATGTGGGTGTGTGTTTCTGCATTAATGCATTTACGCAAACAGCATTTACTTTTCACACGGGAGAGCCGATGATGATGATGGTAAGCGCGTCTCGTTTTCGTGTAGGGTCCCAAGGAAGGAGAAGACGTCTCACTTAATAATTTCGAGGTGTTTATTATTATATTATTTTAAATTTCAAAAAAGATAGACGAGGGTGTTTTTAGTCATTACATGTGGACAATTTGGTCTTTTTAAGCGATTAATTTAATATAATAATGGTCGGGGTCAGGACAGAAGGCAAGTGCTTACCCTCTTTTTCTTTCTTCGCATTTCGAGACATATCTCTTGTGAACGAACCCTTTTAAAGACTTTCAAATTTTTGTTTTTAAATTGAAAAACTGAATTTTATTTTCCACATTATATTAGGGGTGGGCACAAGCCAAGTACTTGCCATTTTTGGCTTACTTGGTACTTGGCTTGGCTTGTTCGAGTAATAAAATTTTGGACTTGTACTTGGTTTATTAAAAACGAGTACTTGCACTTTCAAGTACTTGCTAAAAAATGGTATACTTGCAAGTACTTGCTCCGTTTTACTATTTGTTGCATCTCAACTAATTTATAAATGATTATATAATTATTTATAAATTATTTAATAAAATTTTGTTAACGTTTGCTACTTAAATCTTGTATATGAATTTAAAAACATTTAGTTAGTTATAATTATAATCTAAACAATTTTTAATAAAGAATATCTATTTACTTTTTATATGTTTTTAAATCGATATATGATAAATATAAAATTAAAAGAAAACTTTAAAATATTTCTATAATATATCACTTTTAATTTATTTGTTTTATAAACAAGTAATTTGATTATAATTTAGAGATTTGTTTGTCTAAAAATAAAAAACGAGTAATAAATCAAGTAATAAATCACGAGTAACAAGCCAACAACGCCAAGTAGTTATTTTTATTTTAGTACTTGGTACTTGTCTTATACTTGCAAATAATTGAAACAAACGACTTGATACTCGACTTGGACAAAACGAGTACTCTACTTTAAGAACCAAGTATGAATCAAGTAACGAGTACAAGCCGAGTAACAAGTAATTGTGCCCACCCCTACATTATATATGTCGAATAAAAGTTTAAAGCAAAAGGAAAAAGAATCAAAGTTTGGAAAATGATGTACTCTCCATAAATCAAAGTAAAGGGAAACGATTTTGGTCGGTCTTGTTGGACGGGCGTGAAGGTAGAGAAGAAAAAAAAAGCTATTCCAACCATAAATAATTAAATAAAATTTTATTTGAGTAAAAACATTTAAAAAAGAAATGATAAATAATTATAAGAATTTTTAAAAATTCCAACTCCTACCCTTGTTCCACCATCTTTCCTCATTACAACATTCTTTCTTCAGACACAGATCTCTCTTCTTCTTCAAACTCACATTACTTCTGGTTCCTTTCTTCTCCACCACGATGAGGAAAGGAAGAGTCTCTTCCATCGTTCCACCCGCCCTTCACGGATCCGTGAAGGAGCCGAGGTATAGAGGCGTTAGGAAGAGACCTTGGGGCCGTTTCGCCGCCGAGATCCGTGACCCTTTAAAGAAGTCACGTGTCTGGCTCGGTACTTTCGACTCCGCCGTCGAAGCCGCACGTGCCTACGATGCAGCCGCTCGTAACCTCCGTGGTCCCAAGGCCAAGACCAACTTCCCCATCGACTCCTCCCCTTCCTCCCCTCTCCAACCACTCAACTACCAGAATCATCGGAATCAGAACCAGATGGATCCGTTTATGGACCACCGGTTATACGGCGGAGGTAGCGGCTTCCCGGAGCAGCAGGTTATCAGTCGTCCGGCGAGTAGCAGCATGAGCAGCACCGTTAAATCGTGTAGCGGGCCGAGACCGGTGGCGAAGGCGACGAAGAGGTATCCTCGGACGCCGCCTGTGGCTCCGGAGGATTGTCACAGCGACTGTGATTCGTCGTCGTCGGTGATTGACGACGGAGATGATATTGCTTCGTCGAGGAAAACGCCGTTTCTGTTTGATCTTAATTTTCCGCCGTTGGATGGTGTTGACTTATTCGATGATCTCCACTGCACAGATCTACGTCTTTGATTTTGCATTTTGGAAAGGGAAAAAAAAAGTGAGTGAAGATGATTTTTATTTACCACAATGCAAAGGAAGATGTTGATGATGATGATGAAGATATATAGAGAGGTTGTGTTGAGATCTGTTACTGTAAGAACCAGATCTGAGTTTCATTTTGTCTGTTTCTTATTTAAAAATCAACCCTTTGTTACATGTAACATTTATATAGCTAATGATTCAAATCCAAACTCTGTAGATTTTGTTTTTATAGAGTTTTCCTCATGTGTGAGTATGAAGCTGCATTTTCACAAACACATTGCTATGTAACACAATATACATAGACACTTGTTTGGTCTTTGATTTTGATCAATCGAGGGTTTCTATTGTACAAGTAAACCTTGTGATAGGTGACATAAGCAGAAGATCTGATTGGTTTCACTTGTGGGCTTGGAGAAAGAATGATGGTGAAACTCATTTACTACCCTGGTTGGGTGATTGGAAGAAAGAAGTTGGAATACTAAATTGGTATTGCTAAGCAGCTGAAGTGTTTCATTCATCTTTTTAGGTGCAAGCAGTTAGAGGACATGAAAGGCTTTCCCTTGCGTGTACAAGTCAAATGTTTGGAGATGGGTAAGGTCAATGGTGATTAGCTCAATGGGCAAAGGCCAACTCATTAGGTTGAAGTTTGGTGGCTGAGATAATGTTGATCTGTAAATGCTGTTGGGTGGTAGAATTTCGTTGTAATTTGTTTGACCATTTGATTAAAATTTGCTGTCCTAGTTGTCTCAAATTTGGTATCTACTTTGCTTCTCTGCCACGGATTCAGACAGTGAGTTTAAGAAAGAACGAGCTTTTTTTTTTTTTTTTAAACCGTTGTCGGGTAGGCTTTATTGTGGAAAATCTTGAAAGATATTGTGGAATTTACGAAGTCTGGTTCTTTTTTATTTACTACAGAGATTTATTACCTGAACCTATTTCAACTCTCAAGTCGCTTTCGCTTTTCATTTTATGGTTCGAATTCTGGTCCAAAAAGTAAAAAGTCTGAGTTGGAATTCTAAACCAAGCCTAACAGAATGTTTTGGTTTGGTTATTTAAGTTAAATTGTTTAGCCAATGTTTGTTCGATAGAGAATAGATCCGAGTATCGGTTTAGTTTAGCTCATCCAATCCCATCAATTTAGCCAATTTTTGTTTTTTTCTTAACTGATATAAATTGAACGAATTTATCATAATCTAATTGAATTTATCAGTTTAATCAAGAACTAACATCTAAAGTTCTAAACTATATGACACCTAAACCAAACTGAACCGCAGTTTAATTTGGTTATATCTGATATATTTTTCTCAATCTAAGCTATCCACGCTACCGGAACCGAAAACTTTGAACAAACATAATTCGTATGCCTTGTCTAATTCATCATCAATTATTTCACAAACCAAAACGAATCGATTCCTTCTTATCCTAAACATTAAAACATATCTTATCATTAAAGATGTGTTAACAAAACCTACTCATAAAACAATTAAAGTGTCAGTTGTTGGAAATCAATAAGACTTTCTGACAACCATCTGAAAATATGTTTAAACACAAGACATTATTTTATAGGAAGAGTGGCTTAGTTGGCTTGCGTGTTACCAGCACAACTTATATTTCCGTGACAGAAATTTTGTCAGCCCATAAAAGCTTGTGCCGGCCCGCTTCTAATCTTTTACTTAAAAGTTAACTTCAGTTTAGTCACAACTCACAAGTATTACTTACCTCTTCTACGGTTCTACCATATCATTCTTTGCCAGTATTTATACGCTACGAGTTTTAGGTTCATATACATTTGAACGTTAGAGCATCATTACGAGTAATAGTATGATGATCAAATCATTTTAAGCCAAAGCTTAAACCGAATATTCGAATGTATTACCTCGCTACTATAAAAGTTATAATATGATATCATTCATTTTCGTCTGTTAACTTTTTATATCATATACATACTCGTTAGAAAAATTGCAACCGAAACACCATAATACAATTTATACTAGAATTAAGAATAAAAATCATTGACAAAAAAAAATCATTGTTCTTCAACAAGAACAAAATTAAATCATCAGACAACTCAAAATGTTTAACAATTGAGAACATTAGATGCAACCACGGCCGGTTTAGGAGGAGGGACGATGGCTTCAACCGCCCCTGACCCAACCATATCCCGTAAATAACTATCAACGTCGAATTGGTTTAGTAGTAAAAGGATTACGGCTGTAATTTCGGCATTTTAAATTCAACTCACGGTGAAAATGATTATTTACAATGTTTGGATTTCCGGTAAAGAGGTAAAATCAATTATTTTTTATCAAAAAATTGTAATTATAATCAAAGGTTTTATTTTTATATATTTATATATCTTACACATTTTTCAACTATTTTGTATAAAAAATAGATTGAAAAAGCGAAAAATTTGTTAAAAGTTTTTTTTTTGGTTTCATGATAAAATATTTTAAAAATTTATTTACAAAGATTTTTATTTTTTATTTATTGAATAACATAAACTTTAACAAAAAAAATTATAGATTTAGAGGTACAAAAAAAATTGTCTTAGACCCATCAAAATGATGAGAGGACCCTGGAGAAACCTATATATTAGAATAAACGTAGATACAATATATTGAAATATCTTAAATTTTGACTTGATGGTATTAAAAAGTTATAACTTGATAGTATTAAAAAGTTATAATTTTCCACTAAATAGACCAGAATGGATAGCCATGCACAAAGGTCACACAAGCAATCAAAAATCACGCCCATGAATTATTCGAATAGATAGAGTGATAGACCTTTCTTATAAAATATTCTTTATTATATTCATTGATAGAGCCTTTGAACTTACAGATTCGACCATCCTTCCAATAAATTGAAGACATACTGCCAGGGACTTAGAATTCTTCAAGTAATAGTATGATTAAAATTAACTGTTCCAATGGAAAGTTTACTTGCTGAGTTTAATCTAATTATATATATTTTTCTTTGTTAAGACATCAAATTAATTTAGTGGTGATTAGGAACAGCTTAACAACATGTACGTGTCGCCTTAGTTACGGTGATTTGCGTGATCTACGACCTAAATTTTACACATCACAATGTCATTGTCCTACAGCCTGTTTTGTTCACTAGCATCTTGTATGCTTGCAACTCTTACTGTTTTTTCTAAATACTTTTTTCATTGCCACGTATTTTTCCCGCCAATAAATGATAATTGTAGTCTATGACAATTTAAATAACTAAAGTAATGTGGACGATTATTTTTTAAAAAAATCATTGTTTGCAATTTTATCATAAATAATAACAAATATCTATTTATTATTTACATATTATTTTCCAGCAATTAAATAAGTTTCGCTGTACAGGAGGAGTTGAAACTATTTTAATCAGTGTAAATAAAAAACCATGCTATTACGATTTTAATTTTTAAATAATAAAGAAAATTTTGAAAGAAAAAATTCTTTTAATTTTTAACAAAATTTTTAAATTAACATGATTTTTTCTATTTAGCAAAAAATATATAAAAAAATTAACAGAAAATTAACAGAAAACATCAGTAACATCCCGTGATTGTCAAAATCAGGATTTTTTCATGAAGTCATACCTACATTTTTTTCCTTTTTGTTTAATGAACACATAACTACATTTCTTTTTGTTTTATTGTGAAACAAAAGTCAGCCTAACAATGATACTTACACAAATCCGTTTGTCAAATCCAAATGGTATACGTTGGCTCCAAATAAAAATACGATGCGAGCAACATAGGATAAATGACATCTACATGGGTTGTCAAAGGCCACGTTACGTTAGCATCAATCATTTATAAATAACCTTCACTATTTTAGCTATTCCTGATTCTCAGCCTTCTTCTTGGGGAAAAAGAAAACAAAGTCTCTTGTCTAACTTCTCGTTTTTTTTTTGTTTTTTTTTTAATATATATTTATTTTCCGAGGGATCGTCCATGACGGACATCGACATCGGAACCGCAGCAGAAAGAAACGACGACGGAGGAGGAGGAAGACGAGAACCGTTGATTAACCGTGAAAAGAAGTTCAAGCGTTCTGTCTCGAACGCGTACGACGAGCTCCATAGTTTCCGGAAATATCTGAGATGGATGTGCGTGGACCAGTCAAGCCCTTGGACAGCGGTTCTGTCTTGGTCGATGTTTGTCGTTTTCACGCTCGTGGTTCCTGCGATGTCTCACTTCATGCTCGCTTGCGCCAACTGCGATAGCCATCACTCTAGGCCTTATGATTCTGTTGTTCAGCTTTCTCTTAGCAGCTTCGCTGCCCTTTCTTTCTTATGTCTCTCAAGGTTCGTTAGCAAGTTTGGTCTCCGACGGTTCCTCTTCTTTGATAAGCTTTGGGATGAGAGCTCCACTGTTCGCCGAGGATACACTAATCAGCTCAACGTGAGTTCTTTTCATTTATTTGGATTATGGTGTAGACAATGACCTACTTTGATTCTTGAAAACCTATGTTTACTTGTCTCGCAAGGAACACAGTGTTTTGCTTTTGTTTTATGATCTAGCAGTAGCACATAACCATGTTATAGTTGAATTAGCACCTAGCCAATTTATTTAGGGCTTATTGTGGTGTAAACAACGAACTGTTTTGAATCTTGAAAACTTTCTGCTTACTTACTTAACAAGGAACACAAAGTTTAGCTTTTGTTATATGTATTAGAATATTATCATGTTTATTTGCTCAAAAAAAAAAAGAAAAAAAGAATATTATCATGTTTATATAGTTGAATTAGTACATAGACATTTTATTTAGGTCTTATGGTGGTGTAAACAACAGACTACTTCCATTCTTGAAAACTGGCTGCTTACTTGCTTCACAAGGAACACATTGCTTTGCTTTTCTTTTATGAATTAGCACATACCCCATACCCATGTTTATATAGTTGAAGTATCACATAACAATTTTTATATAGGGCCTAAGGTGGTGTAAAGAAAAAGAACTACTTTGAATTTTGAAAACCCTCTGTTTACTTGATCCACAAGGAGCAACAATGATTTGCCTTTGGTTTTATGAAATAGCACATAGCCATGTTTATATAGTTGTTTTCTAACATCACAACTCCTTTGTTATGCAGAGATCGCTTAAGATTCTCTCCTACTTCGTCACACCTTGTTTCTTAGCCATGAGCTCATACAAGATATGGTGGTACGCTTCAGGAGCATCTCAGATTCCTTTCCTCGGTAATGTCATCTTGAGTGATACAGTCGCTTGTCTTATGGAACTCTGCTCGTGGCTCTACCGTACTACAGTGATCTTCCTTGTTTGCGTCCTCTTCCGTCTCATCTGCCATCTCCAAATCCTTAGGCTTCAAGACTTTGCTCAAGTCTTTCAGATGGATTCAGATGTTGGCTCCATCTTGTCTGAACATCTCCGCATCAGACGTCACCTCAGAATCATCAGCCACCGATACAGAATCTTCATATTGTTGTCATTGATTCTTGTCACTGGAAGTCAGTTTTACTCGCTGCTTATTACCACCAAGGCCTCTTCTGGATTAAATATCAACAGTGCTGGAGAACTAGCAGTGAGTTTTGTCTTTTTTATTTTTGCTTTCTGTTACATCTTGATGGCAAATTTTGCTACCTCTTTTGGATCTTAGCTATGT
This sequence comes from Eruca vesicaria subsp. sativa, assembly GCA_932364175.1. Taxonomy (NCBI): domain Eukaryota; kingdom Viridiplantae; phylum Streptophyta; class Magnoliopsida; order Brassicales; family Brassicaceae; genus Eruca; species Eruca vesicaria. The sequence continues at coordinate 140,366 of CAKOAT010208488.1, forward strand.
TCAATGACGCTGGTCACTGCGCTGCTAATTCTACTACGAAGTGCATCAAAGATCACACACAAGGCTCAGGCGGTGACTAGTCTTGCTGCAAAGTGGCATGTCTGTGCGACCATAGAATCATTTGAGACAGTGGATGGAGGGACTCCAAGGTTGGTTGATAGAACAACCGGAAACGGTATCTATTCAACAGATGTTGATATTAGAGACACAGATGACAGCGAGGATTATGGAGAGGAAGAGGATGATTTTGATGACAATGATCTCATCCCTGCTTATGCTTATAGCACCATATCATTCCAAAAACGACAAGCTCTAGGTACATCTACACATAGTCTTCTTTACATTCTCTAGTTATTTATACTCACTTCCACAAACTTTTGTTGGATTTTTTTTCAGTGAATTACTTTGAGAACAATAAAGCAGGAATCACAATATTTGGTTTTACACTTGATAGAAGTGCTCTGCATACAATATTCGGGATTGAAATGTCGCTTGTTCTCTGGCTTTTGGGTAAGACCATTGGGATCTCTTGAATCAATTTTTTTGGATTGTAAAGTCTCGAAGTTTTGGTTTTGGCTCTCTTGTTGGATGATATTGCTAGTACATACTGTACACGGAACATCTCTGTAACATGTAACATTTCCTAAAAACCTTAACCATTGTAAATTTTCTTCTTTGTTCTTCAATGTGTAGATTTTGTAACAAATGTCATATGTTTATTGAGAGATCTTACAGTAAATAAGCTGGTTTACAAATTGCATGCCTTATTTGTACTCTCTCCGTATTTAAATGATGTTTTGGATTTTAGATTTGTATTTGAAAGATTGATTTTGGTTTTAATTAATACATTTATTTTAAATGTAAAATAATTACACTTTTTGTGTAATTTTACTGGGAAGCAAGTTAAAATTAAAAACAATAAAAAAGTAAAAAAATAATAGAACCAAATTAAAAATTAAAATGTTGTATTTAATTTTTATTAATATGTGTGATTTTGAATTTGTTGTTTAACTTTGTGATATTACTTTCATCTGTTTTCCACATTACTCAATCGAGTTGATAAGATCTCTTCTTGGTTTGTAGTCAGTTATTATGAAAATCAAAAGCAAGTCAGTTTGCTTCCAAGAGTTCTGATAATTTTGCATGTTTATTTTAAGTAGAAATAAATATTTTGACCAAAATTGTATAAATTAAAATATTTCTGGAATGGTGATAAATAATTTTTAGAACTAGATTTCAAAATCATTTTTTTTATTTTTTTGCACCAGGTGTACGTAAATCATTCAGTAACATTAAATTTCATTTACGTTTTCGGGTGAAAATATAACTATTTTATTTCTTTTGAGAACATATTTTAATGTAGAATCTATTATCTCCATGATAACCAAAAATAAACCCTCCTCATCCTGACTAAAATCTAAAATACTTTGATCATATTGAGTAAAAAAAGAGTATTTAACTATTTACTACTGACCCATCTTTAAAACTCCCTCCTTATAAATAGTGGGGGCTATTACGATCAATCAAATAGTACCGGGGCATACGTGCAACGTTATAAAAATAGAGGGCAGTTTCTCGCATTACTAATTCTCTTTCCCTCTTCCTTCCCCCCGTCGAGAGACGAAGGAACCTTCTCTCTCTGATTTTCGCAAATCGGAGATGGAGATCGATTCCGTCGCAGCTGGTTCGTGCTCCAAGGAGAATCAGCTGATCTACAAGGAATGGTTCGAATTCGCCGATTCAGGTTATCTCTGGCACTGTTTTTTTTTTTTTTTTTTTTCAATCTACGATTTGTTTAATTCAATAAAAGAGCTTCTCTGTTTCGGTGTGATTGATGAGCAGACGGAGATGGACGCATTACTGGTAACGACGCGATCAAGTTCTTCTCCATGTCGAATTTGCCTCGTCCCGAGTTGAAGCAGGTATAAGGTTTTGAGTCAAATTTGGTTTGATTGTTGAATATGTGATTTGAAAAAGTTCACCTGAGGCTTAGAGGAAGATGCTATGATTGTGGATTGTTACTGTAAATCCTTTTGTGATGATGATTTACACTTTCTGATAGGTGTGGGCAATTGCAGATGCAAAGAGACAGGGGTATCTTGGATTCAAAGAATTTATAGTTGCTATGCAGGTTTAGATCCATTATATTTCATTCAAATCTCATATAACAAATGCTATGCTCTGAAATCTAATATATTCTTGTTTTCTAACGTTGTAGCTAGTTTCTTTGGCTCAAACTGGACATGAGATATCACATGACGTTCTTCATAGCGACTGTATGGCGACCGACTTAAGCATGAGTTTTCATTTCCATATGCTAGTTAGTTAACATATGGTTCTTGTTTCTGAAAGATATTTTTTTGGCTAATCGCAGTTGATTTCAAGAATATGAATCCGCCTACTATGGAAGGTTTAGGTGTCATAATGGCGGTTAGTATTTGGGACTCCAGTTTCCAATTTTAATATCTTTTAGAGGTTTAAATGAGTATTGCAACATGTATGTAATGCAGAAGAAGAAGCATTCATCAAAGTCCAGTGATCTTAGTGTGAATGGTACAAGGAATCTCTCAATATACTAAACAAACCTTAGAGTTTGAGTTTTGTAATTTTTGTATCTCATTTGATTGAAACTGTTCAGGTAGTCCGTCTGGAGATGCATCACTTACTGCTCATTGGTTCTCTTCAAAATCTTCTAAAAAGGTTTGTTTTGCTTCATCCTGTCTATTTAACCGCCAACCATTTATTGCCTTCCCATATTTAGTTAAATATTTATTTGATGGTCTTTCTTACCTAATCTTTATTGTGTAGTCAAAAAGATCATTGGTAGAGTTAAAGTCGATTTTTTTCTTAGGTGCTAGTTAATTTACATCTACTGTTTGTGTAAACTGGATATCTTGTTCTCAGATTTCTCTGTCCTCCGTAACATCTATAGTCGATGGCCTGAAGAGGTTGTACATTCAGAAGTTAAAGCCACTCGAAGTTGCTTATAGGTTCAATGATTTTGTATCCCCTTTGTTGGTAAGTTGGACATTGCTTATTGGTACTTAATTCGGATAGTTGTTATTCAAGTTCCAAATGTTATTGAGTTGTAAACTATATTAACCATTGAACTAATTACTTGTATTTTGCTTAGACGAACAGTGATTTTGATGCCAAACCCATGGTAATGCTTCTGGGTCAGTACTCCACAGGAAAAACAACCTTCATTAAGCATTTGCTTAAAGCTAGTTATCCAGGCAAGTTGTCCATATATTCCTCTCTCCTCCTTTATCTGGGACTTGGTAGTTTCCATGTTTTTAGAAGAAGATACTACCAGGTCAATGCTAAGCTATAAAACAGCCTCGTATAACGTCAACTATCACTTTTTCAGGAGCTCATATTGGACCAGAACCAACTACTGACAGATTTGTTGTTGTCATGGTATGGTATTTTGTATTTGTAGTTTACCGATGGTTTCATTTGTGGATGTATTAGTTTTTTAAAACGAGATCCATCATCTTCTGCTAAGCATCTGGTTTTTGGGTTGAATAGTACACATAAAGTTTTAACGTGGTTGACAATGGTGGCTAGTTTATTTCATTTTCACCCTGCATGAAGGGTTATTTCAATCTGTTTATTGTGTTTCACAGTCTGGACCTGATGAAAGAAGCATTCCAGGGAACACAGTAGCGGTTCAAGCAGATATGCCATTCAGTGGTCTTACAACTTTTGGGACTGCCTTTTTGTCAAAGTTTGAATGTTCTCAGATGCCTCACCCTGTATGTCTAACCTCATGCTTCCCAATGAGGATTGTTATTGTTTTTTTTTGCTTATTTGATTTCTGATAATTGTTGATTTATTCTTCTTTATTGAAGCTACTGGAGCACGTAACATTTGTCGACACTCCTGGAGTTTTATCAGGGGAAAAGCAACGGACACAGCGAGCATATGATTTCACTGGTGTTACATCATGGTTTGCGTCTAAGTGTGATCTCATCCTCCTTCTATTCGATCCTCACAAGCTGGATGTAAGCGATGAGTTCAAGCGGGTTATTTCATCTTTACGAGGTCATGACGACAAGATCCGCGTTGTTCTGAACAAGGCTGACCAAGTGGACACTCAGCAGGTTGACGACCAAATCTGTTATCGATTCTTATTTCGTTTCTTCCTTCACATACTCCTTTGATTGTTTCCATGTTCTCTGATACATTTACACGCCTGTCTTTGATCTTGTGTAGCTAATGAGAGTATATGGTGCTCTCATGTGGTCACTTGGAAAAGTTCTCAATACTCCTGAGGTTGCCCGTGTCTACATTGGGTAAGTAGACCTGTTTCTTGAACTTGTTGATGTATGTTTTGATGTTCTTGTTTGTTTGCTTTGTATAGTTCATTCAGTGATAAACCGATTAATGAAGCTGCGAGTGGTCCAATTGGGAGAGAGTTGTTTGAAAAGGAGCAAGATGACCTTCTCGCTGATTTGAAAGACATTCCAAAGAAAGCTTGTGATCGTCGAGTGAGTGTGAACCATCCTTCTTTCACTTCCTCCCCTCCGATTTGATCTAACAGACTTCTGTGTGTTATAACAGATAAACGAGTTTGTGAAAAGAGCAAGAGCTGCAAAGATACATGCGTGCATCATCAGCCATTTGAAGAAGGAGATGCCAGCCATAATGGGGAAAGCCAAAGCTCAACAGAAACTGATAGATAACTTGGAAGACGTCTTTGGAAAGGTTTGAACTGGTTTCCAGTATGGGTTTTCTGATTCTGAGAATCTTAATACCAATGTGTGTATGTGTGACATGAAAACAGGTACAAAGAGAGCATCACTTACCAAAAGGAGATTTCCCAAATGTGGAGCAGTTCAGGGAGGTGCTAAGTGGTTACAACATCGACAAGTTTGAGAAGCTAAAGCCGAAAATGTTGCAGACTGTTGATGATATGTTGGGGTATGACATTCCAGAGCTCTTGAAAAACTTCAGAAACCCCTATGATTAATCCCATCACCCCCTTCTTAGCTATGTGGTTACTGTTATAATATGTATGCATTCACCTTTCGCCTAAACCTTCCCTTGTGAGCACAAATGCCCATTTTGTATTCTTGAAAAGACTTGTAAACGATAAAGACACATAAAGAGTACTGACTTGATAATGGCGTAAATCATTATACCACAAAATAAAGTATTAACGTTATAAAGCTTACTATGATAACTTTTTGATCATAATTCCTTTAACTGTTAGCATAATATCAAATTTATTTTCATTTCATATAAGAATTTTAGGCAGGATTTGAAGGATGTTAAAAAAATCTTGAACATTTGGTGTTTCCTTCTTGGTTTGTGAAAGCTAGTTACTCGACACCGAAGGAGGCCGGGGATCTGTGTTTTCTCACTAAAAGAGGTCTGATAAGCTGAATAATGGACGCTTTCGCAGTGATGTTCGAGTCTTGATCTAATATAAGTATATAACTGTCACTAGAGATTTTGTTTGGTGGTTCTGGCAAGTGTCAGAAGCCAATTTCTCTGTAGCCTTGCTCCACTCTTGACCGTTTTCTGATGTTGTTTTATCATCCAGATAGTCTGAACGAAGTGCAGGTTCTGATGAATTCTTACACCTAGAAACATTATCCATAGGAACTTGTGATCCATCATCAGTTCCAACGTTGCAGAGTCTTCAGTTTTTTTTGCAGTCTCGGAATAAGACAATGCTGGCGAGAATTACCACTGAAAATTACAGTTCTTTGAGTGGTAAGGTTAGTATTCGATATAGACTTTGACTGGTAAGGTCGGTCTGCAGCAAGTCGTAAGACTCGTAACCAGTATTTTGGGATTGGCGGTTTGACAAGTATTTATAAGGGTTTAATTAGCCGGTCCGGTCCAAGGTTTTAGAACTGTAAACCGAAATGCGTAATACGAGACGGTGAATCGAAAGCCGCCGAGAGAGGATTTTGTGGATGTTAGTTTTGATAGTTTTAGGTTATAATGTTAGATTTTTGTTAGGATGAAGAGTTTTAGGATTGGTATGTTAAATTTTGGTGTTATGTTGTTAGATTTTGTGTGTTTAGATAGTTTAGGTAATGATTTTTGTGGTTTTATAATTATTTTGTTGTTTGAAAAACTAAAAATGTTTTTTAAATAATTTTCCTTTCTAAAACGTTTTGATTTTTCTTTCTTCTATTTTTTAATTTTTTTACCAATATATGTATATATATATATAAACGATGATAAAATATTTTATATATATAAACAAATTTAATTAACTTGTATATAGTTTAAAGGTTATATATATAAACCTTTTTACTTTAATTTATTTTAAAATGTTTTAGTATATATATAAACTATTTGTGAAATTTAGAAAGTCTTAAAATTAGTTTATAAAACGCTTTTGGATTTTATAACTTTAAAAAGGTCTTACAAATAAATATATTTAAAAACATTTTAAGTTTATATAGTTTATATATATAAAAATGATTTTAATTAAATATATATCTATATACATATAAAAATTTTAAATATGATTTCTATACAAAAAAACTATTATATATAAATGACTTTAATAAAATTAATAGAAAATCGTTTTTAATTATTTTAAACAATTTTTAAATTTCTGATGATTATTATCCGTCGGAAATTTCTAACGGACACCTCATCGAAAAATTCTGACAAAAATGATATCCGTCGGAAATATATCCATCGGTATTTCATCAAAAATATGTTCGTTGAAATTTTGCTGGGAGGTATGTTCTTCGTGATTTTGTCGAAAATTTGTGTGTTGAAATTTTGCCGAAAATTTATCTGTCAGAACTTCGTCGGAAAATTCTGACGAAATTCCGACAAATTTTTTTTCTCGACAAGCTAATACTGATGGAGATTTTTATCGGAATTTCTCCGCCAGAATGTTTTCATATAGTGTCACGTAAAAATAGGCATCAACGATCTCCACACAATCAAAATGTTATGCAATAACTTACATATTTATTAGTCGATCACATTACTTTTTTGCATAAAATTTAATGAGCACAAACTAGTTCAATAGCTGAAACAGTTTGCTTCACATCCACTCCCATATTGCAGATATTGTCAAGTGCTCCTGTATACTTCATATCGTATTCCATCTTTGCTCCACATTGATTCTTGAAACTTTTTACCTGTGATGTTTATTTGATGTATATTTGCTTTAAGAGTCTTTACGTGGAACACAAGTAACAAGAATTGATAAGGGGTTGTACCAGAGTATTGAAGCAGTTCCAATCATCTACAAGAGGTTGTCCTGTTATTCTTGTGGAAGTTAAGAGATCTAAGACATTGGGTCGTTTCAGTGAAAGTCTAAGAATCTCTGTAATGTTCTGATCAATTTGTTTCCTGTGATTCATTTCCTCAAGTAGACTCTTCTGAGTTTCTTGCCTTTGAGTCGACCCCACAGGAGCGTTTTTAATCTGAGAGATAAATAGACAGCAAAACATCAATTACAGACACATCTTTTGCTTATGTTTCAATCTTGAAAGATCAGAACTTCACCTCCGTCTCGAGATATAACAAAGGGATATCACGTTCGAGACAATAGATTTAGTTCATATAATCTCCCTAGGACTAGGACCACTTATGGCAAGAATTTCTTATACACGAAAAGTAAATAAAAAACCTTATCCCAATAGTTTTCATATTCTGCACCATCACCAGCACTAGATTTTTTATCAAATAGTTGGGTTTTGCGAGATTCTGTTGAGAAAAGAAGCAGAGCATAAAGAAAAACAAGAACTTGTAAGTGACCAAAAAAATATATTGTCTGAATATTACTTCTAACTAACTATTTTTATTTTCTTTCGCTGTTGATGTTCTTGAATACCGTAGCATATAAATCGTTTATATAGAAAAATTCATTGAGTCGTTTGCGTATTAAAGTTTGAGTCTGTAGATGCAAAAATAACTCATAATGTTAATTGCTGATGTTAACTTTGTAACGTAGTATTAAAGTTTTATGTATTAATGTTAATTGCTTTTGTTTGCTAGCTCTCTTTTTTTACTTGTTATTATCTTTTGTTTTCGTGTAACTAGTGCAAGAGTTCTTTGTAAACAGATTTCTGCAGTAGAACCTTTATAAATTAATATTAGATATATTAATAATCTCTATAAATTAATAAATTTTACCGGTCCCAACTTGGACCAGTATAAAATATGACACAAATCGATAAAATAATAATATTTTGAAAACTTCCATGTAAATATATAGTCCCATTAAAATCATAAATTAATAATCTACATATATATATATAATTTTATATAAGTACAATCTAACATTATATTATTTGTTTTATATTTACAATAAAAATATTAAGTTTTTTTTGATAATATTTAGTTAAATTATATCAAAACCATATAAAAATTCTATGAAACATAAAAATATACACCAAATAAGATAATAGAACAATATAAAAATCAAATTTATAAAAATTAAATGATATATATGGTAAAATCAATTTATTTATCTATTTTATAAATAAAAATGGAAAAAATAGAAAAAAAAATCTAAATAAGGAAACTTTTGTAAATTAATATCTCTATAAATTAATAAAATTTCAAAGTCCCAACATTATTAATTTCATAATTTTTATTGCTTTGAAAAGGAAGTGGTTCATATGTGAAAAATACAAGATTTTGATATGTTCAATGCTAGTGTGTATTAAAAATTGAACAATGATTTCTCACAGATTTATATATACAAGAGAATTGACGGATAAATATACGAATATCCTTCGTTTATTCTTTGTATCCATAAAATAATTATATATCCATTGATTCATATGGATAAATAATTATTGTGAGTTTTGCATTAGAAAATATATTTATTGACTTATTCGGCTAACTAATTTTAGAAACAGATAATAATCTATGTAGCTAGTATAATAACAGTATACCATGATTATACAACAAATGTTTGTTTATGGATATGCAAATGTCAGATAATATTCACATGCACCTATTAAAATGGTTGAATTCTTCAGCTAATTAATTTTAAAACCGAATAATAATTTATGTAGCTACTCTCAAGTTAAAATACAATAACCGTATAAACTGATTACATGAAATTTCAATACAAGGATTTTGGTTACCCCGACTTAATTATTGGGTGTATGCTCTTCTATAAAAGAGAGCAATTTTTTTAGTAGATGTGTTTTGGCTTTTACTTCCACCGACCTATTGATGGTTGAATAGAAATCTTCGTGTTAGTAGTGTAAATGATCATTTTAGATGATTACTATTTTAAAGATCTACATGATATTTTTTGTATCACTTACTTATCTCACATCGAAGATCAAAACCTTTAATTATTAAAAATCTAGAGTGCCATCTATGACTATTTAATTAGATAACTTATATAATATCTGGATATGAGAATACGATTCAATGTTATTATCTGGATAATGTGTGTAATATGGTTGAGTAAGAACAGAACATATGTATTAATCTTTCGCAAAATACATATGAGATTTTGTTACCAGAGAAAAAAAGATACCTGAGATTTATTTATATCTGATCTGCTGTATAGATCTGATCACATGAAGCTAGATTCAAGACCAAAAGTTGAATAAAAAACTTTTGTAAGCAATACCAAAACATCATCAAATGAAAATCAAAGAAGGAACCAGACTCCACGACGAGGTTCCATACTTAAAAGTCCATATGACATGAACACAACAAAATCTTCAAGTAAGAAGCTTAATCCTATCATAGATCTCCAAAAGCAATAACAAATATGAATAGGACCATCTAACTTCCTCAGATTCATGTAATTTCCTAAGCCTGCTCTAACTAGAAATGTATGCTTGAAATAGAAGTGAAGAGACGACTCTCACCAGACTCTAGGATATGGCTGGGCAAAAAACCCGGATCCGAAGAACCGAACCGAATCCGATCCGAAAAAGTAGTATCGAACCCAAACAGAAATTGATTCAATATCCGAATGGATTTAAAATTTTGGTATTTAAAGAACCGAAACCGAACCCGACCCGAACCGAAGTATTTCGGGTACCCGAATATATTCGAAAGAGATTTATATACCTATATATATTAATTATTTTTAGATTTAATGTATATAAAAAACATTCACTAAATATAAAATACTTTAAAATTGTTCAAAATACTTGTAGATATATGTAAATAGTCAAACATACATGTCTAAAATTGCTAAAGTGCACTCAAAACATCAAAAATATTTTTAAAAATTATTGATTCACAATCCAAATATTCAAATCAAACTAATTTATATGTTACTTTTAGGTATTTTGACTTATGTTATTTAATTATTTGTAAAATATTATTTTATTTTATATATTTTTAGAAATCTAAAGTATATAATCAATTTAAAATTTTATAAATAATTTAAATGGGTTATCCGAACCCGAACCGAACCCACAAAGATCCGAACCGAACCCGAACCGAAATTTAGAAATATCCGAATGGGGCTAAAATTTGTGAACCCGAAAATCCGAAACCCGAATAGATCCGAACCGAACCAGAATGGGTACCCGAACGCCCACCCCTACTCTGGGAAATGAATACAGAGAGGTGGTAATGAGGTTGATGAAAAATTCAAATTCCTATGTAAAAAAATAAGACACTGAATATAACCGGTTAAATTATGGTCTAACCGGATATTTTTCTGAGTTTGTCGAAGAGGATCCTCTGGTGGTGCATACCTCCGGTGTTACCATGGTCTCTACGATGCTTTTGGTGCTTTCTGATATGACCATATCTGACGACGACATATCTACGCTGCAATCAATAAGCCCTTGTAATGCTGCAATATCATTTCATAACTCCAAATGCATTGTAAAATAAGTCTTCTTCTTCTACAGGGATGGCCCTTAAAATTAGGGGGTCTAAGACAATTTTTTTAAAGGGAAATTGGGCTATATAGCAAGAGAAAAAAAGTTAATTGGCAAACTAGCCAAAAACCCTAACAGATCCACTCACACCGTTAGTTTTCTATATTAATACAGTTTTGTCCCTTGCTTCAACCGGTGAAACCTGCAGAAAAAAAAAATTAAGAAAATAATCATTAGATGTAAAGTTACAAATCGTGTGTAATTGTCCTCCACATCTTTCTTTTCACTTATCTTCATTCCTTCCTCAAAATTGAAAGGTCTCAGAGAATGCAGTAACCTCGTCGTCTCACCTCCTTCCCCTCAAATTTCATGTATCCTTCGTGCTTATCAACTTCGGCCTCTACTCCAGTGCTGAAATCGGCTCACAATCGATGGTGGTAACTCCGCAGCGGCGCCGCTCAACAATCCGTGTCAATTCCAATTCTCACACTCGATTCTTCTTGAATCTCTACACCCACCGTAAGTTCTTTGGTTTTAACTTTCCCTTCTCTTTATTTGATGTTATTTTATCTTCTATTTTGGATTTATTCGGAACTAGGATACTATAATTGTTAAATCTACAACTTTCTCAAATCAAATTTTCGGATCTGTTTTCATAGTCGGTTAGGGTTCCCATGTATATTCTTATTCTTTCTTAAGTTTGAATTGTGGGTTTTTAATGCGAGATACATAACCGTGTTTATTATCCTCAGATTGATTGTTGTGTGGAATAGTGTTTGCAGTACATAGTTTCTTAGTTGTCTATATATAGTACGGTCTGTTGTAGATCTATTCCATGCGAAATGGAATGGAATTGAATAAGAGAGCATAGCTTCTATTTTACATGGAATTGTATATTTATATCTTATACATTTCCATTTGTTATCCAAGCTTGTTTAGTTTTACATAAAGATTCATTTCTATATACCATTATATACATAACCAATTCGGCTCACTGACTGAGATCTCTTATGACTATATTATTTGAGATAGAATAGAAAAATTACATGTTTAAACTATTCTATTAGAGATGGAAACGATTGACATACTATATCTAGTACGGAACAATAAATTTGCAGCATATTATATGAATTATATTTGGGTTTATAGATCAGTGATTAGGGTTTAGATTAAGTAATTATAAGTTTGTCATACATTTTTGTATTTAAGCATTTTAAGAACTAAAATAGAGTAAAATGACTCTTATATTCTACTTAAAGATGTTCCATACTATATCTTGTACATAATGAGAAATTTGTATCATATTATATAGATTTTATTTGGGTTTATTGATCAGTGATTAGAGTTTAGATTTAGTAAGTAGATTTTTTTGGGTTTTAGTATTTAAGCATAATAAAAACTAATAAAAATGGAGTAAATTGTTCCTGCTATACTATTTATAAATGTTCAATACTATCTATAGTACAGTACAAGATATTTGCAGCATATTATATAGATTATGTTTGAGTTTATAGATCAGTGATTAGAGTTTAGATTTAGTAATAAATATTTTGTCTTACGTTTTAGTATTTAAGCATTTTAAGAACTAAAATGAAGTAAAATGTCTCTTCTATTCTATTTATAGACGTTCCATACTATATCTAGTACATACTGAGAAATTTGCATCATATTATATAGATTGTGTTTGGGTTTATAGATCAATGATTAGGGTTTAGATTTAGTAAGTAGTTTGTTTTAGTTTTAGTATTTAAGCACAATAAGAGCTAATAGAAATAGAGTAAAATGTTTCTGCTATACTATTTATAAATGTCCATACTATGTATAGTAAGTACGAGCTATTTACAACACATTATATAGATTATGTTTGGGTTTATAGATCAGTGATTAGGGTTTAGATTTAGTAATAACAAGTTTGTCTTGCGCTTTAGTATTTAAGCATTTTTAAGAACCAAAATGGAGTAAAATGACACTTCTATTCTATTTACTATCTACTAGATTTAGTAAGTAGATGTTCCATTTGCAGCATATTATATAGATTATGTTTGGGTTTATAGATCAGTGATTAGGGTTTAGATTTAGTAATAACGAGTTTTCTTGGGTTTTAGTATTTATTATGTTGGGTAGGATTTAATATTTGCAGGCCATACTATATATGTCCTTAGTGTGTATTGTATCCACACATTTATTGTTTACAGTGAAAACATATGTTTAAAAAGATATTGGAGAATATATAGTATAGAACAATGTAGGGAAGATAGAATAATTTAAATTTTTCTTATGCTATTGTATCAATATTTCTACTCTGTCGTCCACGTTGTTATCAGGTTATCATGGATGAATTAAGCTTTCTAATAAGATTGTTTGAAACAGGATTTGAGCCAACGGGTAGGAAACATGTTAATAGATATTTGAATCTACGGTGGATCGACCTCATTGAAACCACATTAGATGACAATCATTTGGCGATGTTTAACTCTTAGCAATTGGGGAGCTTGTTGAAAATGGGTGTCATGCATTACCTGTAATGTTTGTGCATTACTTGTAATGTTTGTGCATTACATTCCCTGTAGTTTGTAAGTTTTTTATGTATTAAACTTTGTTTCAGGTGTGAAAATATTTGTAATTTATAATGAAACAAATTTAAACAATAATATTCTTTCCTTCTAAGTAATTTTGTACAGTCATTTGTAATATGATTTTCATTCAGACAAGGGTTACAATTCCTCAAATTTATTGACTCACGATGTAAATAAAATAGATATGCAATTCTATACTATTTTGAGAGGGTTTATACTATTTTCTTGTCCATAGAACCTGTGCTACTTGAAATGGAAAAGCTTAGTTTTAGAGGCTAGTTACGTGCCATTCCATTTCTCTGCTATTTCTGAAGAATCGCATCTGAACTACTATACTAGTCGCTTTCCATTCCATCTGACCATCTGTTCCGTTCTACATATTTATATTCTATATTATATCAGATGGTACAATTCAACATTTGAGAACCACATACGATTGGGGTTCTCATAAGGGCAAGCATTACCATATTTCCTGAAAGCATAGCCATATCAACATTTGAGAAATATGTTAAGATTTGAGACTTATACTATTTAGATGATATGGAATAGAATTTTGTGCATATGTATGAAGTCAATAACGTGTAACGTGGCGTATTATCCTTCTTTAATATATAATAGTTTTCAGTCACTTCTGGCCATATGTTATTTGTTATACGTATCAGATAGATCATGTGTTTACCGGAAAACTGTGAGGGAAAAGGGTACAACCGGATGATTTTGGATGAAAATGTTAGATTCTTTATTATGTCAAAATCATTGCTATCTACCTAATTTCACGTCCAAATATGGCTATTACACAAATAAGCCCTTTTTTAAATTATGCCAATGTTTCATTAGGTTTAGTCCAGGACCGGCCATGTTCCTCTATTCTCTTGAACCGCTCTTGACTTTCTTTGCTTCCATAGAGACTGATGTTCCATCTGTGTCACTCAAGAATGCTTTTTTGTCAAAGAAAATTTCTCATTTTTTAAGATCATGATTCTTCACTCAAAGAATGCTTCTAATGAGAGATCTAATAAAGGAGGAACCGAAAAAAATTCTTACCTCGAACGTTTCTCTTTGTTTTAGTGACAGGTTTTTTTTACCAAAAAAGAAAATAGAGACCGAGATAGAAAAGATACAAACTTTAGATAGATTTAAGGTTACAAAAGATGAAGATGGGAAGAGATCTACATTTGGGGAAAAAAATTCGGTGATGTGAATTTTGAGAAAATTGAACATTTCTGGAAAAACATCAGCACCGATTCAGAAAGTTAGAGTTTGTTGAATAAGATCATTCACCAAGAAAAACAACAGATCTTTATTCTGGGAAGGGGTAGAAAATTTCTAAGGGTCAAATTAGAAAGAAGAGAGAAGGAGAAAGAGGCATATATAGAAAAAGAGAGATATTGTTAAAGAGTTATAGACTAAGGTCCGTTTAGCTAATTAAATTTGTATCTATGTATATATCCAGTGTAAATTCCCTAGATTATATGCAAAAAATAATGTGATCGACTTATAAATATAAAAGTTATTGCATAACATGTGATGTGTGGAGATGAGTGATGACTATTTTTACATGATAACGCGAAAGTCGTCTTAAATTGGATTCATTGAATAATAACCTCGTACCAACTGTAGTTCATACTAACAATAGTCTTTCTTCTATAGCTTGTTCCCCAAGAAAAAAAAAGACATAAAAGGCAGACAGATCATTAAAACGAATAAAGACAAAGAAGAAGAAAATAGACAGATCATTAAAACGAATAAAGACAAAGAAGAAGAAAATAAACAAGAACAACTACGGTTTTCTATAAGCCTAGCTTGTTTTTATTTTATTTTTCTTTCCTATGAAGATAACAGCTTTAAGAAGATTCTTACCGTTATCTATGATCTATCGAATAATATAAATGATTCTTTTTTTTGAAAACTTTTCTAAAGACGTTTGGCTTTTGCTATCTTTTTGAATCTTTCTATCAACAAAAATGATTTCGTTAGAGTTCATCGTACGTCTGAAGAACCAAGAGAACAGACGAAGGAGAAGGTCTGAAACTAACATGAAGGAGCGTCTTATCTCAGGGGAGTTATCAGACGGTAGGAGACGAGCGAGAGATCAAAACGGTGTCCCGAGAGGGCATCTTGCGGTCGACGTGGGGCGTGATGAGATGCAGAGGTTAGTGATACCAACCAAGTACCTTGAGTATCCTGAGTTTAGGGTTTTCATCATTTGATGGATGAAGTAGCTGACGAGTTTGGGTATGAACATGAAGGAGGGATTCATATTCCTTGTGAGGAAAGTGTTTTTGAAGAGATTTTGATTAGATACATGTCTTGTGACAAGAAGAAATTAAAATGTACAGACTATCTTACAATAATAAAAGTTGAATAAAATCAACATCTAAACTGTCCACGTATGCATATAAATTCAAACTAATAGAAAAACACTATTTTAACATATCCTCCTCAAATAGTACAAAACGAGCCTAATCAATTGGACTTCAAATTTAGATTAAAACCCACAATGTTGACCTACCACTTTCCCATCTACTTCATTGCTTCAATTTTTTTTTCATCCGTAACTCTGCAGATCTCCATCTAGGTTTGTTATTCCACCCACTCCTCCTCATTCAATTCATCATATCTTCATGAGAGAACTGATATCCTTTATCCTCCCTTTGTTTCTCCTGTTATATAAACCTCCTCCTTGAATCTCACTTTGATCCACTTTCTACAACCACATTCAGCTAATGGTGCTCCACAATATGAATCTCAGCTCAAACTAGGTACAGCCTCCGGAATTTCAAGTAACGGTTATGAAAATCTGTTTAAATTTCAGCCAGATTGAGCATCCCTGCATTACTAATAAATAGTTATGCTTTTCTGATTATCTCAGGCAGTAGCTGGGAAACTCTCAAAAGACGGTGAAACCAGTTCCACAATCAACATATCAGATTTCACATAGGTATGCTCTAAGATTGATTTCATTAAATTAACAAGATATAGTTGATCATTGAAATCAGTGGATTTGCTGACTTTCTTACACAGTCTCTCTTTTACTATAAAACAAGTTCTATGTTAATATGGTCTCCCCTTCTTTTGTTCAAACTTTTTGTGAAAATTAGAAACAAAAAGAGTTTGAGTAAATATAATCAATAGACTCACTCACGCATGTTTCTGACTTTTATAGCAAGATTCAAGGGACCTGTAAACGACAGTGATTTGCTATAAAAGGTGAGTGTTGATTTTTTTTGTAATGTTTCCTGTGGATCTATATTCACTACTAACACCAGGTAAGGACAATAGGATTTGGAATTTCTGTTTGATCAGTTGACCTAATTTGCTTTAATATTGTTTTTCTTATACTGTGACAATTAAAGATTCTTCCTGTGTGGGAGAGTAGACCAGGCGAAGACCTGGTTTGTATTCACTACACCAAAAGTACAACTCAGATGCCTTAAATTGCGTTGATCGATTTATCTTTTTATGTATTTCATTGCGTCTGAGTTACTAAGCTAATATCTAATAATGCTCAACCAGGAGTGAACTGACAACTTAGTAATACAGTATCATATAACTAATTATTTGACCAGAAGAAACAAATAGCTAAATCTAAACGGAAAATTTTTTCCGTGTTTAAATCTTTCTTGCAGCTTGGAGTTTATAGTCACTTACTCACTACCTCTTCTTGACTTCTGATAACCAATTTTGAATTTATATTACTAACTATTATAGTTCCTTCCCCATTCCAGTCGTTGTATATTCTAGGTGGTAATAGGTACAGCAGATGGCAAAAGAAAAAAGATTCTACATATTTTACCTGAGTACATAACTAAGAAAAGCTTTCAGTATGGGTATTGGAGTTTGAATTGAGCAGTCAAATTATACATGGTCATAGACGGTGGTGTTTGATAGTGATTTTGGTTACGAAAATATAACAATCATCCTTTCTTCCAAGACCTTAGTGTCCGTAAGATGACAACTGGATAGTGATTGATTTAATAGTTTTTTTGGGCGTTTTGATAATGTTTTTTTTTCTGGTATTATTGAGCTAAAGAAATTGCTAAATCTAAACTAAAGTTCGTTGCTCACAAAAGAGAAAGTGCCCCTGAATATTTGAAACTGAGCTTAGTAGATCTTCAAGATTCTGCTTCTGAGTTATGCTGACGCAAGTGGGAGTGCATAACATTTTTTTTTTTTTTTTTTTTTGACAACGAAAGGCTGATCTATTACTCAAGCTTGAGGTGGTCTGGGGAGCCAGACCGGAATAGAACAACCAACATACATAAGATCCCGATAAAAGGATCGGGCAGTCTTAGCTAAATGATCTGGCACAGTATTTAGAACTCGAGGTACATAAGAAATCTGAAAATCTGAGAAACAAATCCGTAATGTCGAGATCCTCTCTAGTTCCGTCGAAAAGCTTGGCCATCCGTGAGGGTCTTTTAGCATTGCTACCAAATCCTTACAATCCGTCCCAAAGCTCTGACATAGCGAATGTTGAAGCATGTTCTCCATTGCCCACCGCAGCGCCTCCAGCTCAGAATGCAAAGCCGACTCCACTTTGCTCACATTACGCATCCCCATCAGATGACTATTTCCCAAGCTATCCTTCCACTCCCATCCACATCCAGAAAATTGATCCGTAGAGGTCCAAGAACCATCTATCATGCAAATGTTGCGTAGGCTTATGACCTGCCGCTCAGTGTCTCCGTCCTCTTGTGTAATCTTAATATCCTGCTCATTAGCCTGGAACCAGGCAAGACACTCGCTCTCTGCATACCGGGCCAATTCTAGAGGATCCCTATCAATACCTCTAAACAGCTTATCATTCTGAGCCTTCCAAATGTACCATATCAACCAAGGAAAAGGATCTCTGTCTAGTTCTAGTCCACAAATACTCTTCTTCCGCCAGAACAGATAATCCATATTCGAATAAGTGCTCTCCAAAGGGAATAAAGAAACACTGGTTGGAATCGATGACAGGGCCCATACTTGTAAAGCTGGTGGACATTGGAATATTGCATGTGTAATTGTTTCATCCAGTTCTCCGCATCGTGGACAGACATTATCGCACCTTATGTGTCTGCGATTCAGCGCACTCGTAACAGCCACATGCCCCGATATAATCTGCCACATAAGATGACACATCTTTGGGGGCGCTTTAACCTTCCAAACTTGTGCTTGGAGCCTTTTAAAGCTTGGTTCGTCTACTAAGATCTCATCCTCTTTCATAAGCATATTACGAGCTACCCAATAGCCAGACTTAACTGTATATTGTCCACTCCTAGTGTAACTCCAGCAGTGCTCTGCGATAGGTCGAACTGATAGCTATACTTCGTATGAGAGGTATATGATCCACGTCGACATATCTTGTCAGCTTGTCCAAGTCCCAAGACTTTCGTTTCCTGATTGATAAGATCACTCACTCGCATATTTGGATGCATAACCGGGGCTGTTGCATGTGCTGGTCTCGCTGGGATTGTTGGAATCCATGGATCCTCCCATGCCTTCACTTCATACCCTGAATGAATCTTTTCTCTAACCCCTAGTAACAATAATTCACGTGCAGCCGAGATACTTGTCCACACATACGATGGGCTGCTGACAGTAAGCTTTCGCAAAGGCGTGCTTGATCTATAATATCGCCCTCTCATAACACGAGCAACCAATGAGTCCGGGTTTTGGGCTAATCTCCACAGCTGTTTTGCCAGCAATGCCAGGTTAAACTCATGTATCAATCTGAATCCGATGCCACCCTCGTCTTTAGGTAGACATAACTTATCCCATGTAGTCCAGTGTAAGCCTCTCTTTGGTGGGTTTGAACTCCACCAAAACTGTGCAATGGCACTAGCCAAAGCGTCACATATCTCCAAAGGGAGCAAAAAGCAAGACATCACATATGTTGGGAGAGCTAACAAGATTGACTTAATCATAACCTCTTTTCCACCTTTAGACAACCATCTACCCGTCCACCCATTCACTCGGTGTCGAAGCTTGTCCTTTAAGAAGGCAAACAACTTGCATTTCGAGCCACTGATATCCTCTGGTATCCCCAGATAGGTTCCCATTCCTGCATCATTTTGTATCCCAAGCGTATCTTTGATCTCTTGCCTAGCCACCTGACCGATCCTCTTACCAAAGAGTAGAGAATATTTGTCAAAATTGATGCATTGTCCAGATGCCTGTCCATATTTCCTGACCACCTTCATTACTTCTTCACATTCACGGGGCTCCGCCTTACAAAAGAACAGGCTATCATCAGCAAATAGCAAGTGGGATATCGAAGGACACGCACGTGTAATGCGCATCCCCGTTATCTTTCCCTGACTCTCTGCGTGATTAAGAAGGCTAACGAGCGCTTCCGTGCATAGAATAAAAATGAAAGGGGATAAAGGATCTCCCTGACGTAGACCTCTCTCCGGGACTATATTCCTCGAGGCTGTCCATTCATAAGTACTTTATACTTAACTGTTGTTATGCATCGCATAATCCAAGTAATCCATACTTCTGAAAACCCCATCTTCCTCATGGTGGCTTCAATGAAAGACCATTCCATACGGTCATATGCCTTGCTCATATCTGTTTTAATAGCCATCCTCTTGTTGCGACCACTCGGCTTTGTTCTCAAGGCATGAAACAATTCTTGTGCAATCATTATGTTATCCGATATCTGTCTCTCAGCAACAAAGGCTGACTGGGTTTCAGAGATCCTATATGGAAGAACCTTCTTCAGTCTTTGGCATAATACCTTGGAGATAATCTTGTAACAAACATTACAGAGACTGATGGGTCGTAGTTGACTCATCTGGTTTGGCTTGTCAACTTTTGGGATAAGACAAATATTAGTATCCGTGAGTCCCGTCGGAATAGTTCCTTGGAATAAAAACTCATTAACCATACGAGTTAAATCTTCCTTGACGATGTCCCAAAATTTTTGATAAAACAGAGCTGTCATTCCATCAGGTCCAGGAGCTTTCTCAGGATGCATAGCAAAAAGAGCTAATTTCACCTCCACTCCGAAACTGGAGCTGTAAGTCCCTCATTATCTGCAGGTGTAATTGTAGTGGTTACTTCAGAAAGTGCCTCCTTAATCTCCTCGGGGTTCGACGATTGAAATATTTCTCTGAAATAGCTAGTAGCAATGGCTACCAAACCTTCCTCATCCTCCACCACATTCCCATCTGCATCAAGAAGTTGGGTGATCCTGTTCCGCGCTCTACGCTGCTTCGTTAAGGCATGGAAAAATTTGGTGTTTCGATCTCCCTCCCTTAGCCAGAAAACCCGACACTTTTGCTTCCAGAATAGTTCCTCCGCCTTAAGGGCATCAGACAATTCTTTTAGAGCTGCCGCTATCTCCTCAGTAGTGGCATCATCGTTGGAAGATAGCCGATCCACCTTTTCCTTTAACTCTTCTATACTCTTCTCTGAATTCAGATTATGTTGTCGTTTCCAATCACATAACGCCCTCCTGCAACTTGTAATGTGCTCCATAATACTTGCTCCTGGTGGTAAATCAGGTGATTTCCATCCTTCCAGTATAATCTGTCTGAGCTCCTCATTCTGAAACCAACGTTTATCAAATTTAAAATTTTCCGATCTTCGTGGCTTCTTTTTAAGAATGTCAGCCAGGAGTGGACGATGATCCGAACCCCAAAGCCTCATGTACTGAACTTTAGAATGAGGAAACTTCTCATGCCAGTTCTCATTACCCACAGCCCTGTCTAGCCGACATCTAACAGTAGCATTTCCTGCTCTCCTTCCGACTCATGAAAGCATATTTCCTGTAAAAGGGAAATCCAGCATGCCACAGTCACTGAGCATCTGTTCTCTTCATGACAAGTAATTTTATTAAAATCACCAATCATAAACCAAGGTCCATCTCTTGTTGTTGAGAAACGCGTAAGACGTTCCCAAACTAAATCTCTTCTTTCAATTACAGGATCCCCATAAACAAATGTCATGTAGACTTTTATTCCATCAATGACTGCCTCAATGTCAATCATTCTGTTATTCGAAAATAAAATTTTAACATGAAAATCATCCATAAAAAATAAAGCTAAACCACCGCTGAGGCCACGTGGCTCAACGGTAAACAACTGGTCAAATCCTAAGTCGGCTTGAATGTCTTGCAACAACAGCCTCCTGTTCTTTGTTTCAGAGAGGAACACTAGTCATGGGTGATGCTTCTGACACATCTCCGTAAGGCGTCGAATTGTAAGGTCAGTCCCGATCCCTCGACAGTTCCAACTGAGTGTCCTCATGGATACAGATGGGATGGGTTTTTGGATCCCATCAAACCACTTGATTCCTTCGTTTTAGACCTATTATACTTAGCATTATGACTAAAAAGTTTTGGTTTAGCCTTTCCACCAGTGTGCTTCTGAGAAGTGGAATTTAGAACTCGTAACCGTGGAGATCCCCGACGGAGAACCTCTTGCGACACAATTGATTCGATGAATTAGTAAAGATGATTTGCAGATGTTCAGAGCAGAAAAAAAATAACATATCATTTTATTAGATTATTCACATATAACAAAAATGGAATTCTTGCATATTACTCTTTCCATTTCGATGTGTTATTTTTCAAACAAAATTATAATTTAATGCATTTTAATTATTAATTGGTGCTTATTAACAACTAAAAAAAAAAACTTTACAACCTATTGTTAGTTTCAATTTCTACGTAATCAATAAAATAATATTTTATAAACTTAGTATTATAACTGACTTCTAACCAATTTCTTAAGGTTAGACTATTACAAAATTATAGCAAATATTTTGGTTAGATGAAAACATAATAAAACATCTACCTCTTCGAAAGAAGAAGCATAAGCATCATCATCATCACGGAAGCTGAATTTAGAAAGAACAGAATAGTTTCAAGTAGCAAATTTTGTTTTTAAGACCCTTAAATTCTATTGATGAAGCGATCTTCACACATTATCACCACATCAAGAACAACAAGTGAAAAATTAAAAGATCTCAAGAAATAGGGTCATATTGTCGATTAGATGATGAGCAATTGTTAGAAATACCAAAATAAAAAAATACTACTAATCAAAAAAATATAATAATATTTGGATTTGGATTTTACTCATTGTTGGTTAGGGTTTAGTATTAAGGTTTTGGATTTATAAATGTTCTATATCTCTATAATATTATTTGAGAAGTCAGTTTCCTACATGTCGCGCTCACGTTAACTCTCACGATGGTTGATTACATAGATACCCTTAATGAAATAAAAATATTAAATGTTAATAATGTATTTCCTTTTTCATAATAAGATTTTACTTAATTTTTGTAATTTAAGTTTACCTTTTTAAAGCACATAAATAAAAAAGGAAATGTTTATGAAATATTTATCTTTATATATAAACGAAATTTAATTATATTTTTGCAATTTTCCTAAAATAACATATTTAGTGTTTATTTAAGAGATATTTAAAAGGAAATTAAAACTTTTTGTTACAAAAATAAATAATTTGAGAAAATAATTTCGAAATTCTTTTAAATAGTGTAGCACTATACACTATTAATGAAATAGAAATATTATATTTTATCATTATTAAAAATTCTTTTTAATATTTAGTTTGCTTTTTAATTTTATGTTTTGTATGTTTGTGGAACTTAATATATAAATAATCAAAATACTCAAGTAAATCTAAATTCTCATTTTTAAGATTTTTTAAAATACATTTCAGTTTACCTTTTAAGAAATCTAAGACATAAAATAATTTAGAATTTATAAATATTTAATTATTGTAAATATTAATATGTGCTCATGAAATTTTAAAATTTTACCTTTATACACATATTTTTGTATGTAAATTCCTATTGATCGTCACTTTATTTTTTAATATTTCTTAAAAATCAACATATATCCAATTATTAAAAATAGTATAAAAATACTTGTAAGCGATAAGTAAAACTAATTTGATTTGATTTAATTAAAATAAAAAAGATTTATATTTTCATTTGAATTAGAAAAAATATATAACTTAATATACTCACAAAACGAGTAACGGAACACATCTAACTTATACCCAAAATAAAAGATCTAACTACAACAAGAACATAGAATTTAAGAAAAATTATTTATTTCTTTTTATACATATAGATTACATGATGACTCAAAAATATCAATATAGAAAAAAGATTATTAACCAACTGTTATAATTTAGTTTTTTGTAAAATTTATATATATGAATGAGACTTCAGAATATTATCGTTATATTCATTTATGTAATTTTGAGTCAAAATTTCAGTTTATTTTTAATTTTGTTATAAGCATGATATATATTAAGTTATACATAATCTTACTAAAATATATTTACATATTTAAGACGATAACTAATCTAAATGCAATAATAATCAAAGTTTTAGTATATTTAGAAGAAAAATATTATAGTTGAATTCAGAAAAAAAAATGTAATCTAAAATACACAAGTATAACCAAATCGACTATTGACTTAAAAAACAACCAAACTGATTAAATATAACATCTCCCAAATCATATGTCTAATTAAATAATATAATATTATTAATATAAGTTATACGTATAAATTATAAATTAATTTATAATTAAAAGTAAACATCTATCTAAATTAATAAATTAGAGTATATTACCATATATTACCTTGATAAATATTCATACCCGTGCATGAGTACGGGAAAATCACCTAGTTCTATAATATTTAAAAAAATCAACTTAGTGTTAGTTTATCACAAATTTAGAATATTTGTAAAAAATAGTCATTTATTAATGGTAAATTTGAAAAGTGGTACTAATTTTGTGGAAGAATTGAAATTTTCCCTTATGATTTAATCCTTTCAAATTGTATATATGTGAAGCTATTTGTAAGAAATTTAATTTTTTGGATATTATTCTGTATATTAGCTTCAAAATATGAAAAATAATTTAAGATAGACGGAAAAGTAATGATTGAGGAAAAATTTAAAATACACAATCTGTGTATAGTTCTTTAATCATTTATTATCTTAAATTTGTTAAAGCATTCATGTATAAACATTTGTATAAATACCAACTAATTTAAAAGTAAAATAAAAAATTATCAGTTTATTATTAAGTTGTATATAACAATATTTTGAAGATTAGCAACAGATTATGCTCCTAAATAATTTGCGATAAACTAATTAAGTATATTCTATAGCACCAACATCTACAATGATTTTTCCAATCACTGTTTTTTTATTGAATCAAACATTTTTCGTCTTCCGATTTCTTGGCTACAAGTTTAGTTGAACAATTAAAAATAATGCAAATAAAACTATTAGAAAAGAATTAGGAGATAAAATCCGCGCGTAGCGGGGTTAAAAAAGTAGTATATATAATCATCTGTCAATACTGTTCTATAACCATTAAGGGACAAAAACAATGTCATGTTCCTAAATGGTATCAATCACAATCCCTAACTTTCCTTCAATTCTTTCACCCTTTCTTGGCTCATAAGACACTGCATGCACGTCTGCTTCCGTTGAACGGGCGGATTATAACCTCATGTTGTAAGTTTATGTCTCTTGTCTTTTACATTAATTGGAATGTGTCTGATGGATATTTGTCTTACACCTTTTATGAGTTTTGCAGAAAGGTGGGAAAGCTGAACATGGAACTTCCAAGAACAGGAAAACAGAGGAGAAGACAATATATATATATATATCACTCACTAGTGCTCCTCTGCTCCAAAATAAGATACTTCATATATATTATATTTTTATCTTTAAAATATATTTTTCTAGTATACAAACAGATAATTAAGGTATAAAAATATAATTAAATATAAATCAAGTAAAATTTTTGTATAGATAATTTTTAAAAATATTCGGCTATGTGAATGTTGTCATTTATAATTAATTTAAAAACATATAACATAGTTTATTATGTTATTTTATATTAATAAAACATAAACTAATAAGTATTTGTAAGAAAATTATGTATGTCTGTGCGGACAAAACAAGTAGTCTCTTATATAATATTAGAATTATATTGGTTAACTAGGTTTTGTTAGTTCTATTAAATAATCAAAAAGTAATAAGCTGTCAAAAAAATATAATTGCTTACATGCATTTTCTTAATTTTTTTTTACGAAACAAATATTTTTTATTTTTAAAAACATTATACATGTGGCATATTCGTTAGTAAATTAGCTTATGTATAAGCCACATCAGCAAATTTAGATTATATAGCAGCTCATAAAGTGATTGAAATATGATATCATCAATAAATAAACAATAGGTATGTTATTTGAATTTTTTGAAAATACATAATATAAGTTGGATATGAATTAAATATAGTGATATATTGGATATGAAACGACTGTTTTCCCATTAATAATACTAATCTAACTGAGTTACATCACATCTAGCTGTTCAGATCTTACTGACTTTTACAAATATTAAAAAAAAACTATCGTAAACATCTACTTACAAACCGGTGGAATTGTTCTCAAACAAAAGCAATTAATTAACATTAAAACTACGTTACTACGTTAACATCAGGAATTAACATTATGAGTTACTTTTTGCATCCACAGACTCAAGCTGTAATACTCAAAGCGACTCAATGCAATCTTCTATATAAACGAGTTATATACGGTATTCAAGAACCATCAACAACGAGATAAAATAAAAAGAGTTATTTAGAAGTAATATTCAGACAATGTCTTCTCTTGGTCACTTTCAAGTTTTTGTTTTTCTTTATGCTCTACTTCTTTCCTCAGCAGAATCTCGCAGAGCCCAACTATTTAATACAATATCTAGCGCTGATGATGGTGCAGAAGGCACACAATGGGATGAGTTTGATTTCCCTCTGGTATATCTCGAGACGAAGGTGAAGTATTGATCTTTCAAGATTGAAACATAAAGAAAAGATGTGTCTGTAATTGATGTTTTGCTGTCTATTTATCTCTCAGATTGAAAACGCTCCTGTGGGGTCGCCTCAAAGGCAAGAAGCTCAGAAGGATCTGCTTGAGGAAATAAATCACAGGAAACAAATTGATCAAAACATTATAGAGATTCTTAGACTTTCACTGAAACAACCCAATGTCTTAGATCTCTTAACTTCTACAAGAATAACAGGACAACCTCTTGTAGATGATTGGAACTGCTTCAAGACTCTGGTAACAATCCCTTATCAATTCTTGTTACTTGTGTTCCACGTAAAGACTCTTAAAGCAAATATACATCGAATAAAACATCACAGGTAAAAAGTTTCAAGAATCAATGTGGAGCAAAGACGGAATACGATATGAAGTATACAGGTGCACTTGCCAATATCTGCAATATGGGAGTGGATGTGAAGCAAACTGTTTCAGCTATAGAACAAGCTTGTGCCCATTAAAATGATGTGCAATATGCAAAAATAATGTAATCAGATGACTGATAAATAAGATCTTTTTTNAGGTAAAAAGTTTCAAGAATCAATGTGGAGCAAAGACGGAATACGATATGAAGTATACAGGTGCACTTGCCAATATCTGCAATATGGGAGTGGATGTGAAGCAAACTGTTTCAGCTATAGAACAAGCTTGTGCCCATTAAAATGATGTGCAATATGCAAAAATAATGTAATCAGATGACTGATAAATAAGATCTTTTTTGCAAAACATTTGATTGTGTGGAGATGATTTATGCCTATTTTTACATGATAACGCGAAAGTCTTGGTCTTAAATTGGTTTCATCGAATGCTAACCTCGTACCAATAATAATCATTCTTCTAGCTACAGCTTGTTACCCAAGAAAACAGAAGACATAAAAGGCAGACATATCATTAAATACGAATAAAGACAAAGAACAAGAACAACATACACACACTAAGCTATAAAGTCATAAGGGTTTACCTTTTTGACAATGGCTGATGAGAATGAGATAATGGAGCCGATTTTGACGGAGAATTTTGTTACGGTAAAACGGTAACGAGAAGACGATGAACAGTAACACTTGATCGGATGTTCATAAAACACCAAATCAACACTCAAGTGTGAAGAATCCAAGATGAATCAACATAGAACAATTTTCCTAGAAAAGTTTCAAGGAAAATTAACTACCACAATAGAGAAGAAGAGTCTAACCAACTTTTACTAATTTTCCTGGTTGAATGAAAATGAAACCTTAAACTCTGTTTTATAAAGTTTTCTGTTGCTCTTTTCTTACTGAGGTGTCATGTATTAGGGATAAATGTTTCACATGGTATCGGAATCCATGATTTGGCTCAGTATATGATTTTCCACATAAGCAGTATTCTATCTATGTAGTATGTAAAAGTGGTCCATATTGGTGTGATATTTCCAAGATGTCGGATTTGAATTGTTTTCCTATGGAACGTTTCCCACCCACATCTCGAGAGTGGTTATTAAATTGTCGCACATCGGTTACTAATGTGATCATTGGACAATATATAAGTGTATGGGCAATCCTCCACTCTTGAGCTAGTTTTTGGGACTTTGAAATTTCCTTGAAACTTTTCTAGGAAAATTGTTCTATGTTGATTTGGTGTTTTATGAACATCCGATCAAGTGTTACTGTTCATCGTCTTCTCGTTACCGTTTTACCGTAACAAAATTCTCCGTCGAAATCGGCTCCACTATCTCATTCTCACCAGCCATTGTCAAAAAGGTAAACCCTTATGACTTTATAGCTTAGTGTGTGTATGTTGTTCTTGTTCTTTGTCTTTATTCGTATTTATTGATATGTCTGCCTTTTATGTCTTCTGTTTTCTTGGGTAACAAGCTGTAGCTAGAAGAATGATTATTATTGGTACGAGGTTAGCATTCGATGAAACCAATTTAAGACCAAGACTTTCGCGTTATCATGTAAAAATAGGCATAAATCATCTCCACACAATCAAATGTTTTGCAAAAAAGATCTTATTTATCAGTCATCTGATTACATTATTTTTGCATATTGCACATCATTTTAATGGGCACAAGCTTGTTCTATAGCTGAAACAGTTTGCTTCACATCCACTCCCATATTGCAGATATTGGCAAGTGCACCTGTATACTTCATATCGTATTCCGTCTTTGCTCCACATTGATTCTTGAAACTTTTTACCTNAAAAAAGATCTTATTTATCAGTCATCTGATTACATTATTTTTGCATATTGCACATCATTTTAATGGGCACAAGCTTGTTCTATAGCTGAAACAGTTTGCTTCACATCCACTCCCATATTGCAGATATTGGCAAGTGCACCTGTATACTTCATATCGTATTCCGTCTTTGCTCCACATTGATTCTTGAAACTTTTTACCTATGATGTTTTATTCGATGTATATTTGCTTTAAGAGTATTTACGTGGAACACAAGTAACAAGAATTGATAAGGGGTTGTTACCAGGGTCTTGAAGCAGTTCCAATCATCTACAAGAGGTTGTCCTGTTTTTCTTGTGGAAGTTAAGAGATCTAAGACATTGGGTCGTTTCAGTGAAAGTCTAAGAATCTCTATAATGTTCTGATCAATTTGTTTCCTGTGATTCATTTCCTCAAGTAGATTCTTCTGAGCTTCTTGCCTTTGAGGCGACCCCACAGGAGCGTTTTTAATCTGAGAGATAAATAGACAGCAAAACATTAATTATAGACACATCATTTTTTTATGTTTCAATCTTGAAAGATCAGGACTTCACCTTTGTCTTGAGATATAACAGAAGGATATCACGCTCATCGACCTGCGAAAACAAAGAAACAATAGATTTAGTTCATATAATCTCCCTAGGACTAGGACCACTTTCTTTCATTATTATGGTTAGAAGTTCTTATACACAAAAAATAAAACTAAAACCTTATCCCCATAGTTTTCATATTCTGCACCATCACCAGCGCTAGATTGTGTATCAAATAGTTGGGTTTTGTGAGATTCTGCTGAGAAAAGAAGCAGAGCATAAAGAAAAACAAGAACTTGTAAGTAACCAAGAAAAGACATTGTCTGAATATTACTTCTAAATAACTGTTTTTATTTTCTCTGGTTGTTGATGTTCTTGAATACTGTAACATGTAAATCGTTTATATAGAAAAAAAAATATTGAGTCATTTGCGTATTAATGTTTGAGTCTTTGGATGCAAAATTAATTCATAATGTTAATTGTTGATGTTAACGTTAAATTTTATTGAGTCGTTTTCGTATTAAAGTTTGAGTGTGTGGATGCAAAAGTAACTCATAATGTTAATTGCTGATGTAGACGTAGTAACGTAGTATTAACGTTTTATTTATTAATGTTAATTGCTTTTGTTTGCTAGCTTGTTTTTTTTCTTGTAAAAGATAGAATCATAGAGAATAATGAATAACTTCTTGAAATGTAACACAAAAACAAACTAATATTAGAAAAATTAAAGTGATCTATGTTTTGAAATCTTAATTTAATTAAAGAAAACTAATATCATAACATTCAAAAAATATTCTATATCAATAAAATTTACCAAAATAATATGATAGATACTACTATGTATACAATAAACTAAAATAATATGCATATTATTTAAAAAAAACAGAGTGTTACACTATATATAACACTAAAATTAAAATTCTATATTTAAAACATTTATAATAACATCAAAACTATACATTCATAAAATAAAAATATCCGCACGAATGTGTTGATCAAAGAACATGTAAAACATAGTACTCTACTTTATGTATAAGGTACCATTCTATTTAACATAAAATAGACCACTCTAGACTGTTCTATTTTGCTCATATTCTATACTATATCAAAGTAACATCGCAAACTAGGAACACAATGAAAATCTAGCAGACCCAGAGTTAAAGACAGGTCTGAGACTTACACCGCATAAACTTAGATAACCGAAGAAGCCGTTCACAGTAGACATGCACGAGAGAAAAATTTAACGGTTTTATCAAATCTGTTTAACTAGTTCACCAAAGTACAGCGGTTGAAGACACAAGAAAATCTATCCTACTTAAAATAAAATTGTAAAGCAACAGACTATTTCACTAGATTTATAAGAATTATACTATGTAACTGTGAATTTGTAGACTAGAAACACGAGAAGTCTAAACTCACAAACACCATGAATTAACCCGAGAGAATCAGATTCACAAAATAAACAAAGAAGAAAGTTTTCAAAACTGAGTAAACATAAAAACTTAATCCCCATTCACACTCCTGCTTCACTGAGTTATTCAGACATGCAACAGACATAATAGTCTTAATTATGGGAGTCTACTTCAAAATAAATCAAAACTAACCAGAGGCAGAGGGGCTGTTACGACGTGCGTCTTTTCTTTTGATTGTCAGATTCCTTAACTTTGATCTTCGTAACGGTCACAACGACAGATTTTGGAAGTGGTGTGAACGCGGTCGGTAAATCTGCGCAAGAAACTATTCATCTTATTCAAAATAATCAAGATAAAATGACTCTTTCCATTTCGATGTGTTATTTTTCAACATCTGCAAATCATCTTTACTACTTCAATCGAATCAATTGTGTCGCAAGAGGTTCGATTGAAGTAGTAAAGATGATTTGCAGATGTTCAGAGCAGAAAAAAAATAACATATCATTTTATTAGATTATTCACATATAACAAAAATGGAATTCTTGCATATTACTCTTTCCATTTCGATGTGTTATTTTTCAAACAAAATTATAATTTAATGCATTTTAATTATTAATTGGTGCTTATTAACAATTAAAAAAAAAAACTTTACAACCTATTGTTAGTTTCAATTTCTATGTAATCAATAAAATAATAATTTATAAACTTAGTATCATAACTGACTTCTAACCAATTTCTTAAGGTTAGACTAGTACAAAATTATAGCAAATATTTTGGTTAGATGAAAACATAATAAAACATCTACCTCTTCGAAAGAAGAAGCATAAGCATCATCATCATCACGGAAGCTGAATTTAGAAAGAACAGAATAGTTTCAAGTAGCAAATTTTGTTTTTAAGACCCTTAAATTCTATTGATGAAGCGATCTTCACACATTATCACCACATCAAGAACAACAATTGAAAAATTAAAAGATCTCAAGAAATAGGGTCATATTGTCGATTAGATGATGAGCAATTGTTAGAAATACCAAAATAAAAAAATACTACTAATCAAAAAAATATAATAATATTTAGTTGTATAGATAACCCCTATATAACATAATTTGTGGTTAAAAGTGGTCTGCTGTTTCTTTATGATTGAGAAGAACATACGAGCAATGTTTGCCTTAACAAAAAGAAAAAGAAGTCAGCTTCTTACTCCTCACTGGAATCAAAACAAAGAAAAACATTTCATGGTGCTTTTAAGATTATAATTAAATTTAAAATAGAATCAGGATATAATTTAAATATAAAAGAAAAAAACTTTCAGATTCTAATTTAATATATAAAAACATCTCAGATTATGACTGAACATTATGCAAGAGTGAGTGTTAGATTTATGGCAAAATTTAAGCTTAGAGATTTTCCTTTGGTTTACTCGGTCTGCAGGAAGTCGTAACCGATGTATTCGGATTGGCGATTCGTACCGGTTCACCAGTATTTATGACGGTTTAATCAGCAGGTCCGGTTCAAGGTTTTAGAATCGTAAATCGAAAAGCGTAACACGGTGAATCGAGAGCCGGCGAGGTAGCCTTATCCAATCACTCACTAACTCTCCAACTGCTCGACGAAGATGTCTTGCTTGGTCTCATCAACTCGCTCACTCGTCCCTTCCACATGAGTCTGACTCGGCCAACTCGTTCCAGCAAACTCGGCTCTTCAGTTTGATCGCAGTCTTCATTTCCCAAATTCTCCATCATCTCATCTCCCATTGTCAACAAGGTAAACCCTTCTTATTGCTTTATCTGTTAAAAAACTACTGGAGGGTAGTCTCGTAATTGCCGTGCTTTTCTGTTTTTCTAGCTTAGCGTGTGTACGTTGTTCTTGTTCTTGTTCTTGTTCTTGTCTTTATTCGTTTTACTGATCTATCTACCTTTTTATGTCTTCTCTTTTCTTGGTCAACAAGCTATAGAAGAGCCCTAAAGTTGGTACAAGGTTATTATACGATTTTAAGACCAAGACTTTCGCGTCATCATCTAAAGATAGGGATCAATCATCTCCACACAATCATAATGTGACGCAATAAACATCATATTTATTAGTCGATTACATAGTTTTTGCATATCATATTTATTAGTCGATTACATTGCTTTTGCATATTTGCACATTATTTTAATTGACACAAGTTTGTTGAATAGCTGCAACAAAGTGGTTCACATCGAATCCCATGTTGCAGATATTGGCCAGCGCACCAGTATACTTCAAACCATAATCCATTGTTGCTCCACAGTGAATCTTGAAGCTATTAACCTGCGAGTTTTAATAATTTACTAGTTTAATAAATGTTGCGTAGGATACAAGTTTAATATATTTGAGATGTGGTTGGTTGTTACCAAAGTCTTGAAGCAATCCCAGTTGTCTACAAGAGGTTCTCCTGCTTTTCTTGTAGAAGTTAATAGACTAAGGACATTGTTTTGCTTAAGGGAAATTCTCAAAATATCTACAATCTTCTGATCCATCTTTTGCCTGTGATTCAGTTCTTCAAACAGATTCTTCTCAGCTTCTTGCTTTTGAGATGATCCCACAGGAGCGTTTTGAATCTGAGATATATATATGTGTGTGTGTGTGTGTGTTTATGTTTCAGTCTTGAGTTGTTCAAAAAAAAAAAAGTTTCAGTCTTGAAAGAATCATATGACTTCACCTTCTTCTGGAGATAGAACAGAGGGATATATCTCGCATTGACCGAGCTTAAGTTAGAGATTTGTGAGGCAGCTAGACTGAAATCGTAAATCTAGTGGTGATGGTGCTGAAGCCAGGTGGGCGTGGTAATTTTCATAGTTGCTTGAGCCAGCAACTAGAACCGCCCACCTGGCTTCAGCACCATCACCACTAGATTCAGTATCATGACGTAGTTGTGTGCGAGATTCTGCTGAGAGAAGCAGAGCATAGAGAAAAAAAAATAACTTTAAAGTGGTCCAGAAAAGACATTGCCAGAACTGTGTTTTTCTCTCTGTAAATGTTCATAATACCGTAATGTGTAACTTGTTTATATAGAAAATGTCATTAGTATGCGAACGCAAAAAGTAACGCATGACGTTGTTACGCTTAAGCCCTTTGCATGCTATTGAAATAATTCCCTTGAAATGTTAATTGCTTTTGTTTGCTAGCTTATTATTTCTTCTTCTTTCTTTTCTTGTTACTAGATCGTGAATCATAGTTATGACTTATTTGTATTGAAATTTATTGTTTGAATATCACATAAAATTATGTTGTTATATTTTTGGTTCTTGCTGAGAGTTGTATTTGTCGGGTGATCTGAATATAAAGTTGACTTCATGTATGAGAATTTAGTTTGTTTCTCCATGAAGCCTTGTATGCGTTTATGGTGGTGTCAAAGTAGACGCTTTTTGGTGTTGCGGCCAGTATGAGTTTGTCTGTATGAAATTAAGAAATTTTACAAAATGGTTTTGATTAATACGTTTAGGTAACAATTGATCTCAAACCAAACATGTGTTATGTTGTTTACCTGTTCAAGAGCAAACCAACAACAATGTTTGTTTTTGTTGTGGGGGGTTTCTAAATCGATTCTTTGCTTTAGGCGGATTTTTCCAACGACATTTAATTGTTCTCGGATCAGTGTGAATAGTTGTGAATTTTTGCAAATTATGTGTTGATTTTTTAGTTTTGTAGAAACTACACATTACTGAATTTAAAATATGAGGTTGTTTGTGTAGAATATATCTTTCTTATTTTTGATATTTGAAGATCATTTATACAAATAGTTTTGCACATATCTAGCAGTTTAAACTCTCTTTTCTACTTTAAGAAAGATAGTGTAATGTATAAAAAAAATCTTATATTGAACTAAATTATTAGACTTTGTGACTATTAGAGTTTTCCACTAGAAGAAAGAACTCCAAAGAGCTATAATCAAATGCGTACTAATAGCCGGTCATTGACGGCGATTATTGAACCATCTTCGATATACCACCAACATTATAGCTCAGCAGCTATTTAGAGAATGAATAATTACGAGTATTCTTAATTTAAAAGCTAATTAGGATTAGCATTAGGATTTGTGCGGTCCAGATTTCGTCTTATAGGTCAAAAACAGAGTTTACGTGTTGCATAGAGATTACTACCAAACCTCCTAATCATATACGTTCCCATAGTTTTCTTCTTTACGAATATAGACAATATGCATACAAAATAACTATTATTAATTGGCTTAATCAAACTAAGGATACAAAGAATGGCCTCACTTCATCTTTCCTTCAACATGCAAGGATTCTACTCCTCATCATTTTCATCTGAAACGAAAACAAAAGTAAAGTTAGCATAGATACAAGTGTACACCCATCTCTAGTTAATGTTTTATGGAAAGTATAATGCACCAAAGTTCTGCTTTGTATACGATAAGATAAAAAAATCAGGTAAATATTTTGAAATTATGGTGAAACACATGATAAAGTTGAGAAGGGTATGTTTATAGGTTTAGAGAGAGGTCATCAATATGAAGTGGCCATCAAAATCATTGATATAAGAAGACTGAATGATTGTTAAAAAAAGAAAAAAAGACTGAATGAAGAATCGGTATTGTTTCAATAACATTGCGAAGTGCAATCGATTTCATTAGGGATAATAATATACGAAGTTATAGAAAATTAAAGAGATTATTACGATTTTTGGTATTTAGGAGGTTTAGTGTGGGCTGTAATTTTTTTGGACTTCTTCTTAGTTTACAAATATATTATGTTGAGTCTATATAATTACAATGGCATGATGAGAAAATAATAATTAACTATATTTAGTATTGTAAAACGTTGTGAAATAAAAAATGATAAGAAAGTTCTTAGTTATGATATAAATTAATAAGTTTGTGTGTAAAATACATTTAAAATAATTTGAACTTTATTTTTGTTATGAAATCAGTGAGTACCAATCTTGATTTGATATTTTTACATTATAGCTCAGTAGCTGTTTAGAGAATGAATAATTACGAGTATTTCTTAATTTGGAAGCTAATTAGGATTAGCATTAGGATTTGTGCGGTCCATATTTCGTCTTATAGGTCAAAAACAGAGTTTACGTGTTGCAGAGAGATTAATACCCAAACTAATCATATACTTTCCTATAGCTTTCTTCTTTACGAATACGAACAATATGCATACAAAATAATTATAACTAGATTTTGACCCGCGCAACCGCGCGGGTGTTTATTTTCGTTTATAGTTATATAAACATTTTGTTTTCACTTGTAAATTGGTATATATTATAGTAATCACATATTTACGATATGTATAGTAAATGTTTTTCAAACATAATAATATTATATAATAAGTGTTTTAATCAAATAGATTGTTTCAAATTTTTTATATTATACATGACTTTCAAACATGTGTTTGTTTCTTCTTCTATATTTTATTGTTTGTTAGATTAGTATTTCATTTTTAGATAAAGTAATATAAATAGAGCTTGATTAAATATTAGTGTAATTTAATTTGCAAAGATAATATAAACTTCGAAGAATTTTTTGCTAAAAACTAAACTTATAGCTTCATAAATTAATATT